>JABSTQ010005717.1:0-25688 GCA_013358835.2 Ixodes persulcatus
ACAAAACTACATAGCTTTATTCCGAACCACCGAGCATGTGATGAGTAGTGCCTTCTGACAACGATTTCTAACAGTGACCATCTACGCGATCTTTTATGCAGTGAAGAGCGACAGTAGCTATACATATGCATAAATAATTTCAGATTAAAATAAGCTCGACCATCCTGCCTCTTTCCCCGTATTGTTTTCTTAAACAGTCCGAAATATCGGGGGGGGGGATACTGGAGCCCCCCCCCCCCCCCCCCCCCCTTCCCCCCATTTTTCCTCTTCCGACGCCACTGGTATGGTAGAACGCTCCTCGACCTCAAGTTGTGTCAGCTTCTGTGCTTTTTGCTCGGCGATTCTTTTGTCTCGGAAAATAAACCTCCAAAGCAATTACAAACTAAAAAAATGTCAAGGTGTAGGCGAGCTGGTGTATGGTGATCATGATGCAAATCCCGAGACTGGGAATAAAATTCGAAAGAAATAGTTTAAGAGAAAAAAAAAAGGGGACAGGACAACGTCTCAAAATAAGCTGAGTTGAGTTTGAGGACTGCAATAAGATGAGCTGGCGGGCTAGTTGGTTGTCCATCATGACTTAAAATAGCGCAAACAACAAGGAAGGAAGGACGAGGTAGACAGAAGGGCGCTAACTGACAACTGACGTTTAATACGGTCTATAAAGAAGGAGAAGAAAGAAGTTACTGGTGTTATTGTATATGCAATAACACCAGTAACTTCTTTCTTCTCCTTCTTTATAGACACGTATTAAACGTCAGTTGTCAGTTTAGCGCCCTTCCTGTCTACCTCGTCCTTCCTTCCTTGTTGTTTTGCGCTATTTTAAGTCATGAGTTTGAGACGTTGAACTGGCTGAGTTTTCAGCTGAGTGAGTTTGAGACGTTGTCCTGAGCTGAGTTTGAGACGTTGTCCTGTCCCCTTTTAGGAGCGAAGCTCCTTAGGGGCTAGCCATGTTCCGTATGTCCGTCTCGTGTCCGGTGCTCGTGCTCCTGCTCGTGAGCTCACGTGCTCGTGTAAGGCAATAAAAAAAAGAAAAAAAAAATGAAAAAAAAAACTGATGAAAAATTATGAAATTAAAAAAAACAAAACAAAAAAAAAAGAAAAAAAAACAAAAAAACAAATACGTTTCCGCAGTCGACAGGATTCGAACCTGTGCGGGGAGACCCCAATGGATTTCTAGTCCATTGCCTTAACCACTCGGCCACGACCCGCTTTTTTTATTTCTTTATTTATTGCCGACATTGACATAGTACAACCAAAAAGTACAGTGCTGATTGATTGATTGATTGATTGGGGTTTCATGGCGCAGGGCTACTAAGGCCAAAATGCGCCAAGAGTGGAACTATTGTATAAGCAAGGGTTTGGAAGAAGGAAGAGCTATATTAGCTGGTGATGTAATAAAACTATGTATATGAGATTGTATAAGTGTATACAGGATGAAGGTGAGTTCGGATTACTAATTAAAATCATAGTCGGTGTATAAGGTCGATGTCTTTAAGAAAATTAAACACACAAGCACGCGGAATCAGCGGCTGTTCGCCAAGTAAAATAACTAAGTGCAGTGGAGTATGTTCTCGATATATTTGCGAAAATTTTTGAAACGATCTTGGTCATACTTCGGGCACTCAAGTAGGATGTGTGATATTGATAGAGGAATGTTGCAGCGTTCACACTCCGGAGCATCCTCTCCACGCAAGAGATGTCCGTGGGTGAGACGCGTATGACCAATCCGTAGCCGGCACAATACCACCTCATAAAAGCGTTCCCGATGCCGGGCGCTCTCCCACTCACTTAGAAAAGGTTTTACAGCATGCAGTTTGTTATGTGTTTCATTATTCCATTCACGTTGCCACTTAGTTTGAATGCAACACTTCAAAGGGATGTGGTATAGTCTTTGTATGGTATTTTATGTAGGTCTATTTGTCTCCCATTTGCAGAATTTGCAGCACTATCGGCCTTTTCATTACCTGGGATGCCGACGTGGCTTGGGAGCCAGCAGAAACTTATCTCAATCTGCTTGTACGAGGCAGCGAAAACTTTATTTTGTAATTCTAGAACAAGTGGATTTCTAATGCGCTTCAGTGATGTAGGTGCTCTTAATGAGCTCAAGGAATCTGTGTAAACAATTGAGCGGCGAAGCCTTTTTTTCGTAGCATAATCAACAGCAAACAGCAGGGCATAAAGCTCAGCTGTCAGCATGGTGGCTGCATTTTGGATTCTCTTGATCTGTTTCACAGATGGCCCTATGAGAGCGCAGCCAACCACCGAGTCTGTTTTAGTCCCATCTGTATACAGACTTACGTACTGTTCATATTGATTTTGTAGCTGAAAGAATTCCTGCCTCATGACTTCATTTGGTATATCTTTTTTGGAATGTTTAGTCAGCGTAAGATCACAATTAATGATATGATAATCCCACGGGGCTATAGTGGTTAAGCATTGAACTACTGGAGGCCTGGGATCTAGTTCTACAGACGCAGCATAATTCATATTCCTGATTGCAAAAGGAGGAACAACGGTTGGTTTATTTTTAAACGTTCTCTGGAACCTGATGTTTTCGAGGTTATCGCGGGTAGGTTGCTGAGGGACAGAGCGAACTCTAATAGAATACATAAACCCCAGAGCAAACCTCCTACTTTCAAGGGATGGCTCATTAGCTTCTGCATACAGACTAAGTACCGGGGAGGTGCGAAATTCTCCAGTAGCCAATCGCAGTCCCTGGTGGTGAATGGGGTCCAACATCTTTAGGACTGATGCTCGGCAGAGCCATACACAATGCTCCCATAATCAAGCCTGGAGCGAACAACCGCCCGGTATATGCGTAACAGACATAGTCTATCGGAGCCCCATGATACATGTGATAGAACCTTAAGTATATTCAGCGATTTCAGACATTTAAGTTTTAAGTTCCTAATATGTGGAACAAAAGTCAATTTCGAATCAAATACGAGTCCCAGAAACTTATGTTCCCTTTTTGTCGCTATTGGTATTCCATACATTTGTAAAGAAGGCTCTTGCAGAACTCCACGCCGGCGAGAAAAACACATACAGGCAGTTGTTTCTGGCGAAAATTTAAAACCATTTATGTCAGCCCATCCTTGTAACTTGTTAATTGCCAGTTGGACCTGACGTTCACATATTGAAGGATTACAGGACGAGATAGAAATTTGAATATCATCTACATATATAGAGTATCGCACGGAAGGAGGAATAGCCCGGGCAATCGAATTCATCTTCCCCATGCAGGGAGGTGTCTTTAGCGTAACCCTTTTCATTGTGAACTTCATTTTCTTGAAAAAAAAACCTGGAAAGGGTTGTTCACAATCTTACATAAAAAGTGCGACATTGCAAGTAACTTTGAATAGCACCTAGCATTCTACCTCGGACAGCAAGACCAAACAAATCCTGCGAAATTCCAAAACGCCAGGCCGTATCATATGCCTTCTCTAAATCAAAAAAGACAGAAACACAGTGTTGCTTATTTACAAATGCCTCCCGCACAGTGGTCTCAAATCGAACCAGGTGGTCGAGCGTGGATCGAAACGAACGGAAGCCGCACTGATATTTGTCTAGAAGGTTGCTTTTTTCTAGGTAATACATAAGTCTTTTGTTTATCATTCTCTCCAGTGTTTTTGAGAGACAACTCGTTAGTGCTATCGGTCTGTAACTGGAAGCACATGAAGCATCCTTGCCTGGCTTAAGCAAGGGAATGACAGTGGCCACCTTCCAAGACGACGGGAAATGCCCCTCCGACCAAACACGGTTGAACAAGTACAAAACGAGTTCAAGCGTTGAGGGATGTAGGTGGCATAGCATAGTGTAGTGAATACCATCAGGGCTAGGGGCAGTCTGCTTGGGACTATGCAGTACTGCCTCAAGTTCATGTAGTGTAAATGGTACATTATAAGGTTCTTGATTGCCTCCTGAGGTACTTATAGATATTTTCTCGGCATGGAGTTTATGCTGAATGAAAGCTGGCGTATAGTGATCAGAGCTTGAGACAGACTCAAAATGCTCTCTTCGTAGATTAGCTTGCTCCTCAATACTCTTGGGGCAGATTCCATGTCTAGTCAAAAGAGGGATAGAATATGCACGGTAGCAGCCATTGATCTTATGCACTCGGTCCCATACCTCTTTGCAGGAAACACTGCTGTTTATGGAAGATGTGTATCCCTTGAAGCTATCTCGCTTAGACTTCCTGCGAATAGACCGAGCGCGAGATTTCATTATCCTAAAGGTGATGAGATTAGTTTGTGTAGGGTATCAGCGGAAAATTCCCCAAGCTTTGTTCTGTTTCTTTTTTGCTATGCGGCAGTCGTTATTCCACCATGGTTTCGGTTTCTTGGGAAGATGTGTTGATGTCATGGGTATGGCCATGATTGATGCTTCTAAAATATGCTTGGTGATATGCTCAGTTATGCGATCAATGGAGAGCTCATGGAGAGATGTACACGCTAAAAGGGATGCTTGTTTAAAAACTGACCAGTTTGCTTCGTCAAACTTCCAACGGGGAGTTCGCATTGGAAGTGTAACCGGTCGCCCAATGCGATTTAAAATTATGGGAAAATGGTCACTTCCAAATGGGTTAGGATTGACCCCCCATGAGAAAAGAGAGAACAATGTTGGGTCACAAAGTGACAGGTCAATGGAGGTGAATGAGCAGGTTGGAGCACTAAAATATGTAGCCTGCGAGTTGTTGAGCAAGCATAATCCCGTAGAAGAAATAAATCGTTCAATCATTGATCCTCGCGTATCACATCTTCCACTCCCCCATATAGGGTTATGAGCATTAAAATCTCCAAGGATTAAAACTGGTCGTGGAAGTTGGTCATACTGAAGTTCGTCCCGAGTTAGAGGATGATTAGGAGGTATGTAAATGGAGCAAACTGTCATCAAGCGGTCAGACAATACACGAACTGCCACAGCCTCTAATGTAGTATTAAGGGGTACCTCAATACATGGAGTAGATCGCTGAACTATTATTGCTACCCCACCTGAGGTGTGGGAAGAATGTAGACGGTCTTTTCGAAAAACATGAAAGTGCCTTAAAAATCCAGAATGGTTGTGATTCAAATGGGTTTCTTGAAGGCAAAAGATTAATGGGTGATGATGGTCTAACAAATAGCACACATCATTATAGTTACGTAGCAATCCTCGACAATTCCATTGGAGGAGGACTTCTTCCATCTTATGTAAGGTGGTATTTTTCAGAGACTGTCTAGCTAAACTTTGTAGTCAATTTTAATTCGAGGTGCATTTTTCTTTTTGGACGTATCTTTCGGCCTACCTGTAGTATCACAGGTGGCCGAGGGTAATGACTCTGAACTAGAGTGGGGCCTGTCCTCCTGGGACTGGGGCCCGCTCTCGTCCATCGGTTCATCTGGAGCCGCTGCTGGAAGACCCTTAGGGTTTTTCAGCCCAGGCGGCTGGCCAGGTATACGGGTGCCACCAGAGGCACGAGAGAGACCACGGCCTTTAGGTGGCTGGGTTGCAGGGGGTGCACAAGGCACAGTCCCCTGTGCTTGGTTTTTAGTGGATCCCGACGGACGGGCATCCACCTTTCGGTTCGAGGGCGGGGCTGCTAGCACCGCTCCTGCTGAGGTTGAGGGGGACAAAAAAGGGTTACACAAACCGTCCAAGGACGTCTGTGTTCCCGTTGTAGCTGTTGGCCGTGCAGGTCCCCGGCGCACGGCATCAGCATAGGAGCCCAATGATTGAACCGTGTAGCGTTTCTTGGCCTCTGGGTAGCTGACGTTTTCTTTTGTTTTGATAGTCAAGATCTCTTTCTCCTGCTTCCACAGAGGGCATGCACGTGAGTATGCTGGATGGGGTCCTTTACAGTTTGCACAACACAGTGAGCTTTCGCACACATCAGCTACATGCTCCGTGCTCCCACATTTTGCGCATGTGTCTCTTCCACGGCAGCTGCGCGAGCCGTGCCCAAACCGCTGGCACCTAAAGCACCTTTGGGGGTTTGGGATATACGGCCGGACGCGACAGTTTATGTAGCCAGCCTTTACAGAAGCAGGGAGACAATGACGCTCAAAGGTGACTATGAGATGTTTAGTGGGAGTTTCTGATCCATCTTTCCGGAGCATGATCCTCTTTACGGCAACAACTCCAGAAGAGCGAAGGCCTTCAAGGATCTCTTCTTCGCTGCTGTGCAGAAGGTCGTCCTCAGAGATGACCCCACGAATGGTGTTTAGGGTGCGGTGAGGAGACACTGTGACCTTTACATCTCCAATGGTGTTCAAAGTGAGCAAAGCAATGCTTTGTTCCTTCGAGTTTACTTCCACAAGCAGGTCTCCGGAATACAGTTTTTTCGCATTATAATCGTCTCCAAGGCACGAGTCAAGGACTTTTGCAACAGCAAAAGGCGAGAGCTTGGACATTGGACGCTGATCATTTTCTGAATGAAGTACAAAGAACTTCGTAAACATGTCTTATTTAGACTCTTTAGCTATGACAAGAGGTTCGGGGCGCAGGCGCTTGCCTAGTAGCCACGAACCGGGTTTTGGTTTAGGAGGGGCAGCCATAAAAAGGCAAAAAAAACTTCGGCACCTGTGGCGCACCACCCACCACGGAGTCCAACAAGGGGACAGGCAACACCTCATAACAGTACGGGCTTGTCTGAGAATGCTGCTCTGCCAGTGCTACCAAGACGCTATAACCAAGTGTGGTTTAGACAAGAGTATCTATTGCCACCCAAGGTTAGCCCTTGCCGCCAAAGAAGGGAGAAAAAGGAGCAAGAGAATGAGAAAGAAATGAAGGAAACAGGACAGGTAAAAATGAAAGATCGGAGGGGGTAAAAATGAAAGATCGGAGGGGATAGTAGAAGAAAAGGCGACCAGACTGAATCATCCTGGCCGGGCCTTACCAGGACTCCCGTCTACGAGAAGCAGGGGCCGAAGTGGTGTATTGCCTCACCCGGGGGGCCGCGAAGGGTCCAAACCTACCCCGGGCTCGACTCAACCACCAGGATGCCCTTTTCCTCGGACACGGGAAAGCCACGCACAGCCATACGTGGGCGGGCGAACCCGCATGGCTCGGGGTCCGTGGTGACGCCACTCACCAAACACCTGCTTTCACAGGTGCCCCCTGCGGGGAGTACAGTGCTGTAAAAACGCCGTCAATCGCTTACCGACTGAAGTGGCATTCTTTAAAAAAAATTACATTTAACAGTTTTTCCATTGTTGGTAACCACTCCGGGACATTTGATTGAACCTTCCAAACTTCAACAATATAACAGACAGACTCGGAAAAGTCAGAGCCGTATATGTAGAGAGTTTGGCCATTCGTTGGGAAGTATAGGAGACAAATGAGGAGGCGCCATTGGCCGCAAGCGGGCTGGGCGTGTTCCAGGGCGTCTTCAGAAATTTGAATGTGACCAACCAGAAGCCGGGAATTATACCCTGGCGGTGGTCGCGAGAAACAAACCTGATAACTGCATTGGAGTAACTCTCGATGACTGAAAATATGGTACACGTGATGTTTCAATCACGCTCATCCAAAATGATGGTGGAAGAGTGCGACTAGCGGAACGATCGACATAATCCGTACGCCAAGCGCCGAGGGCCGGGAATCTGCCGTCCGAGCGGTCACACTCTGTCCGAGCAAAACAGAGTTGAGCGGCGCATTCGTTTCTTACATCTTTCTGCATGACCATGATGAAAACAACACGTGTACCCTATTTTCAACCACAAAGAGTTACTACACATCACTCTTACGCGTTTATTAAAACCCTTTACGAACATTGACCTTTGATCAGAACTGTTTCTCGCTGCCGCCGCTAGGGGATTCTTTTCGGCTTCTGGTTGGTCAAGAGAGCATGCCAAGCCCTCTTTCCGAGTCTGCCGCACGCCCTGGCTCTGCCCGCACCTCCCATTGACCAAACTCTCTACATATACGGCTCTGGGAAAAGTATTCCCCCACAGGTCTCGTGTCAACATCTGGCATGGCGAACCGCCATGCGACATCTCCATATGCTGTGAAGGCCGAGCAACATGACAAGATCGAAAGGCACACAATTCTCGTTTTCGACTGCTAGGAACCGAATGCCGTGGGAATCCAGAGGAAACTCCCTTTTTGGAGTACGCTGCAACACATCCCAGAAAAATATAGCGTCCCAACAGTCCAAGAAGACATGCTCAACTGACTCAGGTTTTTTACACAAAAAACGGTGATCACCCCACGCGACAAACATACCCCTCTCCACCATCCACGTTTTAACGACGGGACGAGTAGGAGGCTTTGAGATATGGTAGTAACTCAAGAGCTGGGGATGTCATGGATGAAACGTTGCATGTAGCCGCTCAACGTCTATACAGGAGAGGGCGCTGCGGTCAAATGCCTATATAATCGCGTTAAACTTTGCATGCATTGGCTCAACGTTTATAGACGAGAGGGCGCTGCGGTCAAATGCTCAAATGCGTATATAACCACGTTCCATACCATACATTCTCTTTCTGACATGGATGAAAACGAACGAAAGGCTCGGCATGCTGCGGCTCAGCGTCTACGGAGACAAGCACCACCAGAGCTTCGCCCCAATCAACATCATTCACCACGTGGAGATGCGGTCAATTTTTTCTGTCTTCTTGCACTTTTTCTTTCAAATTTCATTCCCAGAGCTGAGTACGAGGCGTTGTCCTGTCCTTTTTTTTCTGTCTTCTTACACTTTTTTTTTTTTTTCAAATTTCATTCCCAGTATCAGGATTTTGCATCATGTAGAAACTAAACTTACTATATGCCAGCGTCACTCGGGCGGTGTTCGAGCGGATTACTAACAGCGTGCAAGGGGGTAGGGAGGCAGTTTGCCAGATCGTTTTAAGGTTTTTCTGAGCCTCAACCACCTGCCTGCCTCTGGCCGTTTCGAACTGGATGAGTATCGTGAAACAGTGCGTTCGTGTGATCACTACTGCGTGATGCACGTTAAACCCCCCCCCCCCCTCCCCCAGGCTGGCGGTCACAATTACTGATCTGCACACGTCACTCTGCACTGGCAAATATTCCAGCACATCCGGGACACTCGTCGTCTCACTTAATTGCCTGACCAACTTCGCGGAGTCTAAATATCACACCCTAACTTTTCTAAACCTGATTTCGTGAAAACCAGTGAGGCGTGAAAACGTTATTTGAAACTGAAACTGTGGCGGAACATGAAAACCGGACTTCGAACTTTGCGCACTTGGACTTAAAAAAAATTCGAAACCTTCGAAGTTTTTTCTTTTTTTTTTTTTTTCAAATTTAGCCCTAAAAGAGAATCGAAACCTTCGAACTTTTCGAACTTGAAGTAGTAAGAAATCGAAATCTTCGAATTTCTCGAACTTTATGTCTATAAGAATTCGAAACGTTCGAATTTTTCGAATTTCAGATCCAAAGAAATTCGAAATATTCGAATCTCTCGAATTTCAAGGTAGGAAAGTTCGAAATTTTCGATTTTCTCGAACCTCAAGTAAAACAACATTAGAAATAATCGAACCCGAACTTTTAGAAACCGTGAAAGCTTCGAACCTTTCGAATTCGGAACTCCACGATTTTTGAAAGTTGCGAATTTTTCGAATTCGAATCTCCGTACGGTCGAAAATATCGAAACCTTTCGATTTCGAAGATCTGTTCGGTTCGAAAATATCGAAACCTTTCGATTTCGAACTAGGGTGGTTCGCGGCATCCCTAGTCAAAACTCGGACAAAAGTTGCTTTCCTCAACCCGTTCAGCCCTAAGCTGACAGTGCTATGGAAGCTACGCGCTCCTTGGGCCAGCCACACGCTCGTCACCCCACGGGTACTTCGAACGGCTCGGTTGTAACGCGTTGACGCTATTGGCACCACCACAACGCTGACAACGCCACCAAGGGCAAAGCTCATAACCCCGCCAGCCTTGCTACGTCACGAATGCGGGAAATCTTTTCTTTCTGTTTTTGTTTTCGCCGGATATCCCATGACGCATCGCGCTCTCCGTTCGCTTCTCTTCGAGCGCTTGCTCGAGTGCACCATTTGGAACGAAAAATATAGCCAATCGTTCAAAATACAAACGTGCGATTATCATTTATGGTTATTCTCCGTCATGCTTGACTCATTTCCGAACGAAATTTGAATATTTCAATTTTTGTTTCCGTACCCCTTTAAAAGCACCATAGTATAGGAATAACCCCTAGTTCCGTCGAAAAAGACCCTTTATAGTTATAAAATGCTGCTAAACCACGCTGAAAGGTCCGGCCCTACTACACCTGACACCTACGTGGGATAAAGAGACCTCGAAGATGGCGACCGCGGTGGCCGATGCCAGCGCACCTAGCGAGTGACGTCAAGTGAATGTCATCTATACAGTGTACGCTTGGTGTCAAAATTACGATTTGTCTATTGCAAAAATGTAATTTCATTTTAAAATTTCGCTATAAAATAACTTGTTTGAACAGAGGAGTAGCCTATTGATTTTCATTCGCCATGGATCAGTTGACCAGGACAAAAAAAAGTTTTCGTTACCTACGGACGCTGGCGCAATTTGAAGAACGACAAAACATCCCAACAAAAAAACTGGACCAATCGAAATTCAGTCTTTACTAAGTATATTGATCAGATAATCACAAGCATATTGCCCCTCACATGCGATCGGGCTTCTTCACAAGTAATATAGCATTTGACGGCTCATGGCGTTAGAACTGGGCATGTAAGAGGCCTGGCAAGGCTTTCTAATGTCGGCCTCGGGATAGCCCTGGTTACAGCCTGCAAAGCCTTCTTCTGCCGAAAAAACTCCATTGCTGCTAAACGAACCCTATGATGTTCTGATGGTTCAGAAACGTAAGGGGTGAGTTGTAACTTGTGCGCACGATTGCTCGTGGTCACTGAGGAGCGTGTGCCCATATTTGAACATCGCAGTTTCCCCGACACATCGTCTGTTTTACGCGAGCACTTGGAGCTCCAAATGAGCACCTCTCACCGTACTAGTAGTTTTTATGGCAATATTTGAATTGACAAAAATCATGAAAACCTGGTGATTGCTTCTTCGTGCTAACTGTGCTGCGCAGTATGTTACTATGTACTACTGAGCGCAAAGTTAAACTAAAGGTTTACATTCACATGAAATTAAAGGGGACATACATTCACACGCATAATAGTAAGTACTGTCCCGGCCGAGGTGCCCGCAATTTTACGGAGGCTTATTGCGGAAAGCGCCATGTAACTCGGATTAGGGTTGCACATCCAAAGATCTCCAGGTAGTCTAAATTAATCCTCAGTCCTCTGCTGGGGCGTGCCAGATGCCCTTTTATGCTTTGAAGCGCAAACCCCCCAATGTACATTTCTGCTTTGCCTTTTTTTTTTCATAAAGCTCACGAATAAAAGGTCTGCTTTATCGTTCGGCACGTGATTGATTGATTGATAGATTGATTGATTGGGTTTTAGTGGCGCAAAAGCATCTAAGGATATAATGCGCCAAGTACATACACTATTGCTGGGAGAGGGTTAAGGAGAAGAAAGAGCTTTAGTAGCAGATAGGATAAAACAATGGACATGATCTATGTATAAGTGTAAAAGGTATGGACATGAGTTCAAAAACAGTAAAATCACAGTCGGTGTAGAAGGCCGATTGCTTTGAGGAAGTTAAACACACAAGAGTGTGGTATGAGGGGTTCATTGCCAAGTAGAATCATCAGATGTAGGGGAGTATGCTCTTTGTAAAGCTGTGAAAAGTAATTACGGCGTTCTAGGCCATACGCATTGCATTCAACTAGAATATGAAGTATAGTCAAAGGGCAATGGCAATGTTCGCACTGTGGGGCATCCTCACCGCGCAAAAGGTGCCCATGTGTGAGCCGTGTATGACCAATCCTTAGACGGCAGAGTACCACCTCGTAGAATCGTTCACGGTGCCGGGCACTCCCCCATTCCTTCAAGAGTGGTTTCACCATATGCAACTTATTGTTTATCTCAGTATCCCACTCATGTTGCCATCTCTGCAGTATGCAGTGTCTCACCACCTTGTGATAATCCTTGTGGGGAATTTCGTTAAGTTGCACAATTTGTGTGGCAGCAGAGTGCGCAGCCTGGTCTGCCTCCTCATTACCCGGGATGCCAACGTGACTTGGCAACCAACAGAACATAATATCACATTTGTTTTTGATTGCATAAAATATTTTACTCTACAGGTGTGAAACCAAGGGGTTTCTCGGGATATTCAGTGAGACAATGGCTTTTAATGAGCTTAAAGAATCTGTGTATACTACGGAGCGACGAAGCTTCTTCTCAATGATATATTCAACAGCAAGAAGTAGACCATGCAACTCTGCCCTTAAAATTGTGGCAAAGGGGTTCAGTCTTTTTATCTTGCAAACAGATGGTCCAATCATTGCACAGCCTACAAAGGCTTCAGTTTTAGTACCATCTGTATAAAGCCCTGTGTGGTGCTGATAGTGGCTCTGTAGTTCGAAAAACTCTTGCCTTAGCACTTCGTCCGGAGTGTCTTTCTTGCAGTGTTTTGTCAGTGTAAAGTCACAATGGATGAGGGAGTAATCCCAAGGAGCTACAGTGTTTCCGTGCTGTGTCACGCAGGGTTTGGTCTTCAGACCAAAGAGTTCTGCTGCCGTAGTATTTCTCAAGGCAAAAGGAGGAAAAAAACTTGGCTTATTTTGGAAAGTCCTTTCAAACCCAATTTTTACAACAGGGTCAAGAGCAGGATGGAGAGGAACAGACCTTACTCGGAGTGAATACATAAATCCTAGAGCAAAGCGTCTTTTCTCAAGAGATACCTCATTGGCCTCCGCATAAAGGCTGGGAACCGGGGAAGGGCGGAAAGCTCCGACAGATAGCCGTAGCCCCTGATTATGAATAGGGTCTAACATCTTCAATACTGATGCTTTAGCTGAGCCATACACAAAGCTACCATAATCCAGACGGGAGCGGACTACTGAACGATAAATGCGTAAGAGGCACAGTCTGTCAGAACCCTAAGATTGATGAGACAATACTTTTAGAATATTAAGTGATTTTGTGCATTTCAACTTCAACTGCTTAATGTGAGAAACAAAAGATAATTTTGAATCGAACAGAAGACCTAAAAACTTATGTTCACTCTTCACAGCTATAGGCAGTCCATAAATGGTTAATGAAGGATCTTGAAAAATTCCTCGCCGGCGAGTAAAGCACACACACACTGTTTTTTCTGTGGAAAACCTGAACCCGTTGGTATCAGCCCAGTTCGTCAATTTGTTGATTGCCAGTTGAACTCTCCTTTCACATATAGAGCGGTTACATGATGATACTGAAACTTGGATGTCATCAACATAGATAGAGTATTGAACTGAATGAGGTATAACTCGGGCAATGGAGTTTATTTTTATAATGAAAAGGGTGACACTAAGTACACCACCCTGGGGAACACCATTTTCCTGAAAAAAAATCTCGAGAGAAAGTTGTTCCAAGTTTCACACGAAATGAGCGGTACTCTAAATAGCTTTTAATGACGCCGAACATGCTCCCGCAAATACCGATGTTGACCAGATCTTGCAGGATTCCAATACGCCAGGCAGTATCATAAGCCTTCTCCAGATCAAAAAACACAGAAAGGCAGTGCTGCTTGTTCACAAATGCCTCTCTCACGGCTGTCTCGAAGCGAACCAGGTGGTCCACTGTGGATCGTGCCGACCGAAAGCCGCACTGATACCTGTCTAGAATTTTGTGAGCTTCAAGATAATGCATAAGCCTTCTGTTAATTATTCGTTCCAGAGTTTTTGATGGACAGCTAGTCAATGCAATAAGCCTATAACTAGAGGCACCAGAAGGGTCCTTTCCCGGTTTAAGCAAGGGTACTACAAAGGCCATCTTCCAAGAAGTCGGAAAGTGGCCTTCAGACCAAATTCTATTGAAAAGACATAAAATGAGTTGAACAGTTGAGGGATGAAGATGTTGAAGCATAATGTAATGAATTCCATCTGGGCCAGGTGCAGTCTGCTTAGGGGAATGAAGAACCATTTCGAGTTCATGCAATGTGAGTGGAGCATTATGTGGGTCATGAGAGCCACTCAAACTATTGACAGACCTTTTTTCTACCTGTGCTTTGTGTCGAAGGAAAGTAGGCGTGTAGTTCCTTGAGCTGGAGACAAACTCAAAATGTTCGCCAAGAATGTCTGCCTGTTCTTCGAGGCTCCCTATTGGAAAACCCCAATAAAAACAGCGTATTATGGATATTGGTAAACAATATCTTTTTATTGTATTGCAATACAATATGGATAGTGTATTGGAACACATTACTTTTATTGTATTGTATTACAATAAGGGTTTGTTATGGGATTCCAATATCCATAATACGCTAAAAACATTGGAATCCTATACCCCTATTGGAGAACCCCAATATGAACAGCGTATTATGGATATTGGTAAACAATACCCTTTTATTGTATTACAATACGATATGGATAGTGTATTGGAAACCATTGCACTTATTGTCTTGTCTTACAATAAGGGTTTGTTATGGGATTCCAATATCCATAATACGCTAAAAATATTGGAACCCCATACCGTATAAACCCTTATTGGATCCCCGTGTCGTATGGAGATCGAATAAGGGTTTATGATTCCAGTGTACTTAGCGTATTATGGATATTAGAATCAAATATATTCTATCGGCTACCAATAAAACTATATACGAGTTGGAATATCACGTTCAGCACAACATTCCTTTGCAACGCAGTCTCTCCTTGTGTGTATTTCTGAGTGATAAAATAAAAAATGTTGCTGTTGTCAAATTATGAATAAAGAAGCAAAACACTGGGCTTATCCATACCAAATATATTTAACATATTCCTGAACTGGAGGATCTGGCATTTACTGCAAAAGAAAGTTAACTGTTTAAGACCCTCATTCAAAAACTTGATGTTTGAAAACAGAATGTGAAATATTCACCTTTTAATGAAAACAGCACCTGCTAGCTGCAGCCAGATAGAAACTGCAAGATAAAAATTTGTGATTAGTTCGCGACAAGAAGCAATCCTTCACTAAGCCGGATAGATTCAAAATTATGTCTGTGTTGATTGCAGAAAAATAAGCTTCAATGCCACTGCTACGGGTCATTCTGAGCTCGGTCAATTAAATACAGTCTACGCTCATTACAACAGACCTAGTTACAACAGACATTTGGATATAACATACCGATTTGTGAAGTTCGGTTGGTTTTCCTGTACATGCCATTGACTCAACTTCATATCTGCATACAACATACTCCTCTTACAACAGACCAAAACCTTGGTCAAAATCAAGGTCTGTTATAACGAGCTTAGACTGTATACGTATCCGCTCATCTGTCTTCACTATTCCTGCTTCGCACCCAACTAGAGTATCTGGAATGCTCACCTTTGATGAAAAACGAACTGGTGCTTGCTTGCTTGTAGGCCGTGGAAACTGGAAGAGAGATTTGCGATTAGTTGCGTCCAAGTAGCACTTACTCTGAGTAGCCACGTAAAGTACACTAAGTCGGAAAGATTCAAAATTACATGTGCGGGACATAGATATCCTCTTGCGACGTAATTGGGAACACGTCAATGTCGCCCGCGTGTGTTACAGAGAAATAAGCTTCAATGCAGGAGCCCCCAGTCGTTCTGAGCTCCGTCAATTAAAAATGCTGTTCGGGTCGTCTGGCTTCAGTATTCCTGCTTTGGGAATCTGGAATTCTCACCTTTGAGGAACAACAAACTGGCACCTGCTGGCTCTTAGGCCGTGGAAACTGCCAGAAGGATTTGCGATTAGTTGCATCCAAGTACCAATTTCTTTGACCAGCCACCTACAGCACACTAAGCCGGATAAATTCAAAATTACATGTACTGTGACATAATATGCCTCTTGTGACAAAACTGGGCACACATTTTGTTGCCACCAGCAAAGCTTCAGCTTTCACTGAAGCTTGTTTTGCTGCAATACATGCGTGTACTGCAGCAAAACAAGCTTCAGTGAAAGCGTCCCCAGTTGTTCTGAGCTCCGTCAATTAAATATGCCGTACCGCTTGTCTGGCTTCAGTATTGCTGCTTCAGAGCAAACTAGAAAATCTGGAATCCTCACCTTTGAACGAGAATGAACTGGCTGGCTTGTGGGCGGCCATGGAAACTGCAAGAGAGATTTGCGATTAGTTACACACAAGTAACAATTTTCTTGAGTAGCCGCCTACAGTACACTCAAAATTACATGCACGGGACATAGATGCCTCATGCCACGGGACCCCCTTCATCTTTGTTTTCCGTTAACTCTGCTCACCTTCGCTGCTTGCCTCCAATTTCTGTGCTACTTCTCTAATCTCGATTCCCTGGTTCCCAAAGGCCATGCCATTACTTGTGCTAGGCACGGATCTGTCAGCTCCGCGACCGTCACTATTGTGGCATGGACGCCACGGCACCTGGGCACTTGAGGTGTTCTTTTATTACTTTGAGCATGGCTGAAAACAGGTGGATGGGGTGTCTGGTATGCCTTTTGCTTATTTGCGGATCGTTCCGAAAACAGAGGGTAGGCACTTCTGCGATCTGGGCGCATGCTCGGTATTTTACAATAGTTGAAATTGAACTCTGCAGAAATCTTGAAACATAAAAAAAAGAATGTACATTCCAAAAGGCATAGCAAATGAAACACCCACCATATATCTATTTTCATTACTTGTCAGCAAGAAGCTGTCGTATATGTATCCTCCCTTGCTTAAGCCGCTCCTCCCTAGTGTC
Source organism: Ixodes persulcatus (assembly GCA_013358835.2). Taxonomy (NCBI): domain Eukaryota; kingdom Metazoa; phylum Arthropoda; class Arachnida; order Ixodida; family Ixodidae; genus Ixodes; species Ixodes persulcatus. Next base: position 16,691 of record JABSTQ010005717.1, read on the forward strand.
CCGGTTGGGTCTCGTTCTGAAGAATCGTCGGTGGAGACCCAAGGTGCGCTCAACATCAGATTAGATTTTTTGAGACAGAACCATATACTTGCTGAGCGGTAGTACACCCAAACGAATCTCAGACATATCATTTATAGTTCACTTTAAATTGAGAGGCCTGATGTAAAATGAGACGTCAATACTGACGCACCCCTTTTGCGAACATAAAATTTTGAAGGCCTTGTACCCCTCGCTAGATGGACAAGGCACATGAATCCGTGGAGTGGACGAAATTTTTACCTTAACATCACGACTCAATGCCCATCCCCAGATATTTGACCACCACACTTTTAGAAAAAAATATTTTTTTTAGAAGACACCGAGTCATCGACCACCCTTACAGAAGCCTGAACCGAGCATACTCGTACCGTGGCTTGTTTGCTCCGAGCTGCCCCCTAGTTAACTCGGGCTGACAATTTTTTTTTTTTAATGGAACCCACGTTTTTAGTTTCGGTTTCACTTGTTGAGGCAGGTGGATACTTTTGTAAAGCTTCCTTCCTATGCGCTTCCGAGTCAACGTATTTGCAATGGCCAACCCCCGGGCATTGATTTTGCACTCCTTGACGAATGCTGAAACTCATATAGGCGGGCAATAGCTCACCTTGAAAATACTTGCTCTTGGTGGCCGAGAACAAACTCGTGTTCCTGATTGGCAGCCATCTGCTGCCGAGAATAGCTGTAGATATCCGAAAGAACCCAGTCTTAGTCTAATACAGATGCTTTGGCCGGACAGAGACACAAAAGCCTGACACAAGACCACTATAAAGACGGGAAATAGAATGTCTGTGAGGAATGACACACACAACTCAGATAGGCATCAATCACTCACCTTGAAAACACTTGCCATGAGCGGCAAAGAGCAAACTTCTGGCCTTGATTGGCTGGTGCTTGCCTCCAAGACCTGCATGTATAAGAAAGAACCCGGTCCTAGTCAAACTTGGGTGTTTTTGCAGAAGAGAGACAACGAAATACTAATGCAAGACCACTACACATAGGAAATGGTATCCAAGGGGAATGGAACACAAAACTCATATAGGCGGGCAATAGCTCACCTTGAAAATACTTGCTCTTGGTGGCCGAGAACAAACTCGTGTTCCTGATTGGCAGCCATCTGCTGCCAAGAATAGCTGCAGATATCCGAAAGAACCCAGTCTTAGTCTAATACAGATGCTTTGGCTGGACAGAGACACAAAAGCCTGACACAAGACCACTATAAAGACAGGAAATAGAGTGTCTGTGAGGAATGAAACACACAACTCAGATAGGCATCAATCACTCACCTTGAAAACACTTGCCATGAGCGGCAAAGAGCAAACTTCTGGCCTTGATTGGCTTGCCTCCAAGACCTGCATGTATAAGAAAGAATCCCGGTCTTAGTCAAACTTCGGTGTTTTTGCAGAAGAGAGACAATGAAATACTAATGCAAGACCACTACACATAGGAAATGGCATCAAGAGGGAATGGAACACAAAACTCATATAGGCGGGCAATAGCTCACCTTGAAAATACTTGCTCTTGGTGGCCGAGAACAAACTCGTGTTCCTGATTGGCAGCCATCTGCTGCCGAGAATAGCTGCAGATATCCGAAAGAACCCAGTCTTGGTCTAACACAGATGCTTTGGCTGGACAGAGACACAAAAGCCTGACACAAGACCACTATAAAGACAGGAAATAGAGTGTCTGTGAGGAATGAAACACACAACTCAGATAGGCATCAATCACTCACCTTGAAAACACTTGCCATGAGCGGCAAAGAGCAAACTTCTGGCCTTGATTGGCTTGCCTCCAAGACCTGCATGTAAAAGAAAGAATCCGGTCTTAGTCAAACTTCGGTGTTTTTGCAGAAGAGAGACAATGAAATACTAATGCAAGACCACTACACATAGGAAATGGCATTCAAGAGGAATGGAACACAAAACTCATATAGGCGGGCAATAGCTCACCTTGAAAATACTTGCTCTTGGTTGCCGAGAACAAACTCGTGTTCCTGATTGGCAGCCATCTGCTGCCGAGAATAGCTGCAGATATCCGAAAGAACCCAGTCTTAGTCTAACACAGATGCTTTGGCTGGACAGACACAAAAGTCTGATACAAACCACAAAAAGCAGGAAATGGTGTCTGCAAGAGATGAAAACAGACCCAGGTGGAGAGGCTCATTCTGTTTCACCCTAGTCAAATAGTGTAGCTCATTTTGCTAAAACAAATTAACAATGCATATTTGCTAAAAAAAAGTATAATATCTCTTTTGCCTCATTTAGCAGAGTTTACTGCCAAGGGTACCTGCACACCGGAACAAGTCACACTTAGTCACAGTTTTTTTTCTTTTCTTTTGATGAGCGACAACAGAATCCTAAATGGGTGATGAAACAAAATATGAGCCCAGCAAGACAGGCTAGGCCGACAAATGAGGTTCTATTCTCGGTCACTTGTCATATTTGGTGGGAAAAGTAAAGTAAATTAAAATAAGGCAATCTCTCTTGCAGCCGACAGCTGCAAACGAAATTCATCTACCTCGATAAACGACCTGGAAATAAAATTGGGGGGTGGCCGAGTGGTTTAAGGTGTCAAATTTCAAACTTACAGACTGTGTAGTTCTGGTTTAAGTCCTCCTGGTGTATATTTTTACACCTATTGATTATATATAAATTGTTTTCTTTTCGATTTTTGAGACACTAGCACATAATTTATATGCTAATTCACCTTTAGAAGCGTTTTAATTATACTCCACGGCTTCCTATACTCTGTTTCACCTTATGATGTACTGCAGAAAAGGCCACGAGCACGAGCTCCTTGCTCTGGGGCAGATCTCGGCGGCACAAGCTCTCGTGCATTAAGGACAGCTACCAACGCTATGAGCTCACACTTCTAGCCTCCGCTGCGGTACAACATAAGGTGAAACGGAGTATAGTGCTCGTAATAAATTCTCAGTAAGAGCGGCTTTCAATTTTTTTTTTTTTGCTCTCGCTGCTGCTTGTTTCCTCACCCTTAAAATGCTGACAACTCGACACAAAAGTAATAAAAAATGTGTTTCAAATGTGATGACGATCAGCATTTCCAAGTTGTACCCCTTATGGTGGCATGGTCGGGGCTTCATGCCCCGACCATGCCACCATACCATACCTGAGTGCAGTGACGAATGGTCCCAAGTGCTGCGACTCGACCGTATATGGCCTTACGGTGTGGTTCGACTCATGCAGCACTTGTGCTTCGTGATGAGCCAGTGAGCGAGGTGTGACCTGCTAGAGCCGTGCAAGCCACAGCTTTACAGCCTGCAAAGGGTGGGAAGATGTGCCTCCCTTTGCAGAGCTTGCAATAGCTCACCAAGAAGCTATTACAAGCACTAGGGAGCCACAGAGTATGAATAAAAGCACTTCACGTGGGCTTGAACCTAGAGCTCCACTGCACTTGATTTCAGTTCCCTAAGGCCTGCGTCAGATGGGGCAACTTTTCCAGCAATTTTGAGGTTGCTGGCGGGTTGTTCCCTAGGTTTTCTCAGATCAGCACGAATTGCTGAGATCGGGTTTGACTCGAAACGGACGAGCAACTTGAACAACTAGGAGAAGTGTGAAGCGGCAGCAGCCAATCAAGGACGCAATATTTTCACGTGACACCCCCGTGGTGGTGATGATGACAGCTAAAGACTTGCCTCTGGTTTGAAATAGATCGTTTTTGGAAATAAACTGTTTCAAAAAGATGAGTTAGTATTCTCAGCACAATTTAAAGATACAAAAACATGTTTTTTTTTCGATATAATTGTGCATCTAAATAGTGCAAGAAAAATAAAATTTCATGATGATGATGGCAAGTCGTAGTAATTCAGTTCCTGCGTGTGAACGCGGGTGGCCCATGTTGCTGGTGTTGCGACATCAAGTTGCAGGCTGAAATTGCCCCGTCTGAAGCGGGCCTTATTGGCCCGCTTCAGACGGGGCAATTTTACCAAGCAACGAGGCCCCCTTCAGACGGGGCAATTTCACCCAGCAACTTGACGTCGCAACACCAGCAACACGGGCCACCCGCGTTCACACGCAGAAACCGAAGTGCTACGACTTGCCATCATCATAATGAAATTTTATTTTTCTTGAACTATTTAGATGCACAGTTATATAAAAAAAAACATGTTTTTATATCTTTAAATTGTGCTGAGAATACTAATTCATCGTTTTGAAACAGTTTATTTCCAAAAACGATCCATTTCAAACCAGAAATAAGTTTTCAGTTGTCATCATCACCACCACAGGGGTGTCGTGTGAAAATATCACATTCCTGATTGGCTGCTGCCGTTTCAAACGTCTCCGAGTTGTGTGAGTTGCTCGTCCGCTTCGAGCCGGACCCGATCTCAGCAGTTTGTGTCGATCTAGGAAAAGCTAGGGAACAACCCGCCAGCAACCCCGAAATTGCCGGAGAAGTTGCCCCGTTTGAAGTGGGCCTAAGACACCCCATTGTCTGGTACCGAAACCATTTTGGAACGTTTGGGTGTTTAAACGTCGTACTAACCTTTTTACAAAAAACAAACAAACAAACAAACAACAACAACAGAAAAACACATTTCAGAGGGAAAAGTTATGGAAAAGGTATGGAAAGGGAATGTACCATTATGTTCAGCGAAGTTCGGTGACAAGACTCGGGACTTGAGCAGGAATGCCGTTATCCTTGGTGTGACCCCATGAGACTGTCTTGCTCCCTTTGCTGGGGCTTATGTAACTGAAGTACCTGTACGAAAAGTAGAAGAAAAACATGTGAATAACACTCATTATTCACAAGAAAATTTGTCAACATCCAAAATGACCCCTGGAGAAAATTATGCGAGGAATTTTTCGGCCACGCTGGCCGAGTCACCTCTCGTGGCCAATGCTTCATTGCAACTTTAATTATAGTGAACAGTTATAGGGCATATTACCAACAAAGTGGAATTTGGTATTGTACGAAACTACAACACAAAACAGCAGTCTAATACAGTATGTTGAGGTACCTCTGAACAAAATCCAGGGTTTCATGGTGCGTCCTTCAGATACCTGATGTTGAACATGAAATATGTGCACCGAGGAGTGAGCAAACACTGACTTCCAATGAGTCTCAAGCACCAGCGACATGTCGACAAGGAGTGCAATAAGTAGAAAAGGTCGTCTAGAAGTGTGCAGCCAAGATGAAAAAGCAAGATATAACGATATCAGAATAAGATCACACAAAAAAGGCTCGTTGTAGTCATCTACAATCTAGGCAGTGATGAGTCGACCGACGTACAGCCGCGATTCACTTTGCGTTGATTGAGGTGAAACATGGTCAACGAAAAGATAAAAAACGCGTCTTTTTTTTTACACTATTTGCTTTGCGCAGTTGGGCGACGTCACAAAAATCTGACTCACTCGCTAGCGTTTCTCAACTTCGTTCGGCGCCAGTCGGCACCACAGATCGGTGGTCGGCACTCGAGTCATGGTCTAAACGGGAGGAAAAAAGTACGAGCTCAGAGCCGAGCGTCGATCGTGACTTTCCTAAAGAGAAGCTCCGGTAACACTTCGGCGACTCGTCAGCTTCAAACAACGCCTCTTCGAACGAGCCCGCGAATCCACTGCGTCAAACGGTCGCGGCAGAAAGCACGCCGGAAGGAAGGCGGCTGGAGGCTGAGTATCCGAAAGAGACGCGGCGCTGGTTTTTACGACTATTTCGTACATGAGCTAACAAGATAGCAAAGCTAGCCGAGTGTGAACGCTGACTGACGTTACATTGGAGTACACGCAGTCGAAACGACGCCTGCAACAGAGCACAGCGGCACAGCTAGAGGCTTTCAACAGGGGACACGCGTTCAAATAAGCTGCGATTTCAAAACTTCATGTCTCCTTTCTGTCCTTCGGTGTTTACTTTGATCCGTGTACACCAAAGCACTCAATGCTGCAAGTAATAAAGTCGTGCATACGTACCTTTCGAAGCGATTGAAAGTGTGCTGGTTTCGCTCCGCTGCGCAGTTGCACGCTCGGCGGCTCGGCTTGGCGGCTCTCCCGCCGGCTTGGCGGCTTGGCCAGGCTTGGCCTCGGCTACAGCGCAGGCTCGCGCCCTTCGAACAGAGGAACTGCATCCGGAACGCGAACTGGCGCGCGCGCGGGTTGACGATGGAATCATGGAAACTCATCTAAAAAAACGAGACTGTGACGTATCGTTTGATGGCGCCAATGCACGTATTTTTCACGTCCTTTTTTTATACAGTGTGTGAATTTCGCGAAACAGGCGACGAAGAGTGGTGGGTGAAATGTGCTCGCATGTTGTCGTGGATTTTGTGTACGACGTAGGATTACCAGAAAGGTGGGTAAATATCGATAAATGCGCGTAAGAACTACATGCACGTGTCCTGTCAAACCTATTCACCCTCATTATTTTATCGTCCGAACTGACATTGTCGCGTATCGCGTTCGATTTGGGTCCCAACACCGATAGTTTCTTCTTGTATTGCGATGTTGTGTTGCAACATCGAATTGTATCGCGGTACGTTGGATTTATCGTTCGGCGATCAACTTTTGTTGCATTACAACAACTACAATAAACATTTGTTGGAAAACGATCACTTCAATAAGCACGTCGTTATTGGGCTTTCTCATTGAAAGGTAAGTCGCGGGTGTTCCAGCTAGTTATTCTGAATGGTTTGGTGGTTGTCTAGCATTTCAAGCGCGCGAGGCTGTGTGTACTGTGTGCCGTACCAACAGCTGTACATACTTGCACTGTCGATCAATGTTAATGTGTTCGCAACGCAGAGCGTTTGTGTTCCGTGTGTATCCCCACCCAATATCTTTCTCTCGCGTATTGCCGTATGGTAACTCGTGCTGTTTTACGTTATCATTCACGCGATGTCGTGTATGTGGGCATACCGATATCAACATGATGCTTCACGAACGCTCAATATTGTGTTACGTTTCCTCTCAATCCGCGCTATATGCCGACGTAATTCATGTTGGTAACTTGGAATTCGTTCTGAGATATATGCACGCGATGTCATATTGTATTCTCCTTTGGGCCCGTGGTCGACAACCGATATTTATATATCGTGTGGCCGTACAGTATGTCCGTGTCGGTCACCAATATGCACGCGATGTCGTATTCTTTTCCAATAACCGCGCATTGTATCGGGGTATTGTGCTCCAATATAGTGTTGTATACCAATAACCGCAAATTGTACTCCAATATCCTGTTGTATACCAATAACCACACATTATGTTGGGATATTGTGCTCCAATAAGAATTCCCATCGTGCGTATAGGGTTTATCGGATAACAATAAGTTTTTATTGGTTTCCATCAACTTCATTGGAATACAATATTTCCAATAAGCCGAGTTCATATTGGCCTTTTTCAATAGGGCTTTCAGGGCATATTCCATTTTTTGTCAAGAGAGGAATGGAAAAAGCATGGTAAGAGTCATTTATTTTGTGGACTCGATCCCATACCTCCTTTGGTGTTGCCCGAGTATTTATAGATGACCAATACTTCTCCCAACAATGTCTTTTAGAACGCCGGCGAACAAATCGCGCAGAAGCCTTCCTTTTCTTGAATGTAATAAGGTTGCTCGGTGTAGGGTACCGTCTGAAAATGCCCCATGCTTTGTTTTGTTTCTTTTTAGCCTCTCGGCAATCTTCATTCCACCATGGCTTTGGTCGTTTGGGAAGGTGAGTTGATGTCATGGGAATCGCGAGCATAGCAGCTTCCAATATGTGCTTTGTGAAATGGTCTACTGCCTCTTCAATAGATAGTTGATGGAGAGATGTAATAGCTAAAACAGAGGATTGCTTAAAAAGAGTCCAATCGGCTTTGTCAAACTTCCACCTAGGTGTCCGAGTTGAAAGTGTGACAGGGTGATTTTGAAAGTCTAAAATAATGGGAAAATGAACACTGCCATATGGATTAGGAATGACTTTCCATGTTAGAAAAGGAAATAATGTGGGATGCACAATTGAAAGATCAATTGATGTGAATGTACGTGTTCCTGATGAAAAATATGTAGGCTCTTTAGAGTTGAGCAAACATAATCCTGATGACAGTAAAAAACGCTCAATAAGTGCTTCTCGTGTATCTTTTCGGCCACTTCCCCAGATAGGATTATGAGCATTAAAATCACCCACAGCACGAAAGGGGAAGGAAGCTGATCACAAAGTAATTGAAGTTCCTCATACTTAAGCTGGTAGTTCGGAGGTATGTATACTGAACAAACTGTAATCAATCGGTTAGTCAGTATACGGGTAGCAACTGCCTCTAGTTCTGTGTTTAAGGGTACTTCCAAACATGGTGCAGAGCGTTGCAAAACGACAGCAGACCCTCCAGATGGATGGCTTGAATGCTGCCAATCTTTCCGAAACACTTGGAAATGCTTGAGGACGTTTGTGTGACTCTTTTTTATGTGAGTCTCTTGCAAACAGAGGGCAATGGGACTGTGCTCCTCTAGTAAATCAGTAATATCGTCATAGTTTGCAAGAATACCTCGACTGTTCCATTGAAGGAGAAGTGGAGGCATTAATATCAGAAGTAGATGAAGGTATACGAAACACAGTCAATTAATCCAATCCAGGAATGTAGTTCCCACAAAAAACTACTTTGGTGGAGTTACTGGCTTTTTTGTTTTTTTCTTAGATTTGGCTGTCTCCCACTCCATGTCGTCCTGGTCGGACCAAAGAGCGGGAGGCTCAGTGACCTCGTCTCTCGCCTCCAACTCTTGAGACGAGGCTTGTTGTGTAGGTTTGGGCAATGTCGGGGCACGGGGCCGAACTCCCCGGCCACGACCGCCCTCACTCAAAAGGGCAGCAGTGGAGGTGCTGGGCTGAGCGTCGCCCAACTCCATCCGTCCCTGCCCCTCAGCTGCTGAAAGAGCGGCGCGATGCCGCTCCTTGGACGAGGCCCTCTCCCGTGAGTTGGGGCGAGACTCTCGCCCCTTCTCCCTGGGGGGGGGGGGGGGGGGGACTTCAGAGTGGGGACAGACAGAGGGG
>JABSTQ010005718.1:0-81617 GCA_013358835.2 Ixodes persulcatus
TTGCAATGGCATCTTTGCAATCATGTGTTTATATGGCATCTACTTTGAGATGTAGGTGTCCTTGTATGTTGGAAAACTCCTCTTGCTTGTTTTTGTGTAACACAGGTTAATAGTTTGTTTCTCTGCTTCACTGATGGTTAACATTCTTATATTCTTTACTAGAATGTGGAGGGTCGGTGAAGCCAAGTCTCAATGAATACTGACTCAGCCATGAATTCGCTTTGGTTACAGGGTCAATGTGTGTTTATTTTTGCATTGTGTAATTAATTTCAAAGCATATCTTTCTTGCTATTATTCGTTTTTAATTTTACTCTTTTTCGTGCGGCTTGAACAAAATCTGCGGATGATAAATATGTAATCAGACTTTTGTTTCACTGTTTCTCAGAGATAAAGGTCTACAGTCAAGCTTCTGCAGTGCTGTTATCCTTTTGTCTGCCATTGCATACCTTAGCTGAAGCAAACGTGCCACAGGCAGAGTAGCTCTTTAGAAAGTTCCCCCTTTGCCATCCTGCTTGATGCTGGGATCTCTCTGCAGCAGTTAAGAGAGTGGCGGCTTCTGGTATCTGTTCTGACAACAGCCCAATTCCTGCCCTCCAGCTGGCTTATGCAGGAGGTGACATGTTTTTTTTGTACTGTCTAATACATGTGAAGGCATGGCGCTGCATTCTCAAATGGTATGAAAAAGAGACGTTGAAGTCTGGAGGAGCTTTGAACCGATTTTATTGGGCTGATACACCTCAGCACAGGCATCTTCGTAAATGTACCATAGATTGTTAAATGACAGTTATTTCTTTTCAGCCATCGCTATGTTTCACTTATGTGACCGCAATATTTTGTTATACCAGGCACTTGTTCCTGGAAGGCTGTAGTTGTGGCTCCTGGCTTTCTTCACCAGAACTTATATATTGGATGTTGTCGTAGAAGTTGGAGAGTTTCTTGTTTGTTTTTTTAGCTTAAGGAACACAGCAGCTAGTATATGGTTACAGGGCATGTGGGAAATGACAACAGATACATGCACAAAGTCTGATGGCAGAGTCTCTGTCGTTTGCCGTTTGTGGCGAGTTGAAAGGTGTTGGGCCCACCCTGGATTTGCTGAAGGCGAGAAAGACATGTAGGATCACTGACAAAATGAGAACGTCGGCACGTGTCTTTTGAACGCCCAGCCTCCAGCATGCGCTTCATGTCTTCCGGCGTGATTTGGCAGCGTGTGCGCGCTCAAGGTCTATGAGACTCCAAAGCGTTCTCGAACCTATGCGCCAAGAAACTGAGGGAGAGGAGGAGACGAGAACGCGCGGGGACATCAGAACACCAAGCTCTGATCATTGAGTTATTATGATGTACGCTGATTTATACGGCCCTGGTAAGACCAATATTTGAGTATGCGAAAAGTGTGTGGGATCCACAAACTTTAACCAATTGCCATAAACTCGAAAACATTCAGCGACTTGCTTCCAGGTTCATCTTTAACAAATTCGGCCGTGCTTTTTCTCCTACAAGACCATGTGAACTTGCAAACCTCCCAACTTTGGATTCGAGGACCGAGTACGAAAGGTTGAAATTCCTTTTCCAAATTATACGTAACTGTATAAAGAGCAACAACTCGGATTACTTCGAAATCAGAACTAACGAATCCTCAAGGCTTCACCATTGCATGTTCATTCGTAATCGATCTGTACGAAATGATTATTTTAAATTCCACTTTTTAACCATAGAACCATCAGAATGGAATATGCTGTCCGATTCTGATGTTTCGTCAACCTCCCTTAATGACTTTTTAGAAAATATAAATAATATTGTTGAATGTGACACTCGTGAAAAGCCCTAATTGTACAAATACGAACCAAGTTTCTGCTTTGTTGTGAAATGTTCATACTTGTGCTGCTTTTAGTTTTGTAGCTTTTTCTTGTGTGCTTTTAAGTGTAAGAAGCGGTTTTGTGCAATCCTCTGTCTAGGTTAATTACTTTTTGTATAGTGGTTACTTTCCTCTTTGTTTTTGTATATCCCCTCATGTAATAGCCCAATGGGCTGACAGTATCAATAAATGAAATGAAAATGAAAATAACAAGCAGAAATCGTCTACTAGAATAGCGAAAAACAGCCAAAAGACACGGCGAAAGAAAGTAACAGTACTAACAAGATACCTCCAAGGCGGAGATGACATCAGGGCACAAGGTTGCTTGACAAACAGCCAACACACTGAATTCCCGCTCAGAAGCTGGTGGCAGCATTTGACCAGCTTGAACACTCACAGCCACGGCACGCAAGCAGTTCAGGAAGCAACATGAGCTGATGCACCCACTCATTTCCCATTCACAAAATAATTAGAAAAGACTCATTTGATTTGCTACAACTTTGTTAAATGCCTCCCATGTAAATGGCCGGGTTTCCAATGCATTGTCGCATAGGGACACGTTAATGTCGGCGCAAAGACCAAATGGGCAACTGTGTTCATTCTTGGCCTCGTATGATCTAGGTCAGGAGTCTCAAACTCATTGGAGTGTGGAGCCAGATAACCCCCCTCGTAGAATCGAGAGACAACGTAAGGCAGAAGTTGAAGGGGGGGGGGGAGAGGGGGAGGTTGAAAGATTTTACAAAGAAGTAACTTCATGATTTCTGCTTCTTTTGAACTCGCAGTTTTGCCGGTGATTTCTTGAACTTTGATTTGTTTATAGGCCCCCGGTACTGCTGTCACCCCTTTGGGAAGGGCAGCACTAAGATTTTTACATATAACAATCATATGTTTAATTGTTTGCCTCCACTTTACATAGAGTGCACATTTCGTCTATAACTTCCAATTTAGCCCTGTCTGTGTTTATTCTTAAAGGAACACTGACAGGGTATTTATGCTTGCCAAGGTTTTTATTTGTGCATGACCCAAGACGCAATTTGCGTCTCGAAATTCGTCTTCTTTCCACCCGAAAGCCGCCGATCGAGAACTGGCCAGTTTGAGTTGCGCTCTCTCTCTTCTCAGTGGTCACGTGCCATTTTCTATGGTTTAGACACAACCATCAAGGATAATCAAAGTTGTGGGTCATCGAAGGCACACACTTCCGGTAACTTTCTCTATATTTCTTCTTCCCCAGTCCAGTTTTGGTTTCGAGCACTTGTGTTTTTTTAGTTTCATAACTATGTGTGACGCTGTTACAAAATATTGATTGGGTAGTCTTCTGACACCATAATAGATCGCCTGGCAAAACATAAAAATATTTTTGGGGTGTGTCAGTGTTCCTTTAAGACACCTGTCCTGGCCTTTGCTAGAGTTCCTGTATAGACTCCCTACGGGAGCCAGAGTTGTGCATTCATCCCCGTAGCACTGTCTTTCATCCAGTAGCACTGTCTTGCCGTGCAGCGCACTGTACTGCCCGGCATTTGAGTCTGCTCCTCACATGATCGGATCTCGGTGAATAGTGGCGCGGCAGGTCCGCAGAAAACAGACATGCGACTCTGGCTCCCTTAGGGAACCTATACAGGAACTCTAGCCTGAGCCAGCTAAGTTCTCCCTCTGGAATTAACACCTTGCCAAGGTGTGCCCATGGTTACCGGACTGATTTTCAACCAAAACGTGGTAGCCATAAATTTGCATAGACGAAAGAGGCTGGACAAGTTAGAAAGCGGCAACATGACAAACCTCAAGAACATAACATAAAGAAAAAGCAAATGTTACACATTTGTCTGTAAAGCCCCGATAAATTGAACCATTCTTCGGTGCCAAGGTCATGCCTTTCAAAAAAAGTGTAAACAACAGCCAACAGTAGTAAAGCCCAGGGTCTTAACTAAGCTCTTTGTTATTAGTAGACCCTCTTGTGTCCGTAGTAATGAGAGAAACCTGCATGTATTTACCCAGTTTGTTCTCAAAACTGGCTGTCCATAGCCTGCACTGCGGGTTTTAATATTCACGAGGCAGAATTGCAGAGGGATTGGTCCCCTAAATTGTCTATATAGTATCCATATTAACGGATAGGACTGCACGACATGTTGAAATTCTTTTACTGATAACTTCAAGGAAGACTCGATCTGACGTGCCATAATCAGTCATTGATAATTAAGAAAACAACATCTAACAATTTACAAAAAATATTGTTTTGTTCTTTTTCTGAATAATTAGCTATCCAGGCCCCCAAAAGTGCTAAGATCCAGATTCTAAATCCAAAGGTACTAAGAAAAACATTTACTTGTGAAAAAAAAATTTCCAAAACAAGAAAACTTTTCAAAGTGAGAAGATATGTAATGTATAACTTAGAAATCAAGATAATAAAAATTATTTTTCAGGATTTTCACTTTTCAAGATTAGGGACATCCCTAGTGGTGCCAGTTGCATTTGAGTGCTTCCATGAATCGAATTTTAAAGTGCTGCAAAATATTCAACTACAGACTGCATAATGACTACTTTTTTCCAAACTAAGTGGCTATCTTGGTTGTCCTTTTCTTGTCTGTCAATCATATGGTCTTTTCTTCTAGGTGATGGAGCCGCATTGTTGGGGGAGACCAGCTGCTCAGTAAAAGTCGCCGAAAACATCTGGTTCGGATGCTGTTTCTGCACCTATGTGTCCAAAGATCAGTGTGTAATTGTGAGCCACCTGGCTTTCCATGGCGGTCAACAAGCCAAGTGCCAGCATCTCCCCATGTCTGGCTCTAGGTTCCAATTGTTTGGCAATACCCAAAAGCACAAAAGTGAAAAGCCATTTAAGTGCAAGCTTTGCCCCCGAGAGTTTGCTTATAATTCCCTTCTGACCTGTCATAACCAAACACACACTGCTGAAAAGCCATTTAAGTGTAAGCTGTGCCCCAAAGCCTTTGCTCGAGATTCCAATCTGCAAAACCATAATCGAACGCACACAGGTGAAAAACCATTTAAGTGCAAGCAGTGTCTGAAAGCCTTTACTCAAACTTCCTCTCTGATAATTCATAATCGAACACACACTGGTGAAAAACCATTTAAGTGCAAGCAGTGCCCCCAAGCCTTCGCTCAAAACTGTGATCTACAAAGGCATAATCATGTGCACACTGGTGAAAAGCAATTTAAATGCAAGCAATGCCCACAAGCCTTTGCTCAAAATTCTGATCTACAAAGGCATAATCATTTGCACACTGGTAAGAAGCCATTTAAGTGCAAGCAGTGCCCCAAAGCCTTTGCTCTAAATTCCTATCTGAGAAGCCATAATCGAATCCACACAGGTGAAAAGCCATTTAAATGCAAGCGGTGTCCCAAAGCTTTTGCTCTAAATTCCCTTCTGAAAAGCCATAATCGAACACACACAGGTGAAAAGCCATTTAAGTGCAAGCAGTGCACCCTAGCTTTTGCTACAAATCCCCATCTGAGAGCACATAATCGAACACACTGGTGAAAAGCCATATAGGTGCAAGCAGTGCCCCCAAGTCTTTGCTCAAACTTCCACTCTGAGAATGCATAATCGAACACACACTGGTGAGAAGCCATTTAAGTGCAAGCAGTGCCTCAAAGCCTTTGCTCGAAATTCCGATCTGAAAAGTCATTGTCAAATGCACACCGATGAAAAGCCATTTAAGCACAAGCAGTGCCCCCAAGCATTTGCTCAAAATTGCCCTCTGAGGATGCATAATCGATCACACACTGATGAAAAGCCATTTAAGTGCAAGCAGTGCCACCAAGCCTTTACTCGAAACTCCCATCTGAGAACTCATAACCGAAAACACACTGGTGAAAAACCATTTAAATGCAAGCAGTGCCCCAAAGCCTTTGCTCAAAATTCCTATCTTAGACAGCATAATGAAACTCACACTGAGGAAAAGCCATTTCAGTGCAAGCAGTGCCCCCTAGCCTTTGCTCAAAATTCCAATCTGAGAAAGCATAACCGAACACACTGGTGAAAAGCCATTTAAGTGCAAGCAGTGCTCCAAAGCCTTTGCTCGAAATTTCACTCTGCAAAGCCATAATCGAACACACACAGGTGAAAAGCCATTTAAGTGCAAGCAGTGCCCCAAAGCCTTTTCTCTTTATTGTAATCTGATCCGTCATCATCAAACACAGTGTTTAAAATCCTTACAAGGGCAAAGAATGGCTGAAAGCTTTGCTCAGAATAGGAGTTTATCCACCAGAAACAGATGCACACGTGTGGAATGCCTTGTGGTTGACCTGTAAGTTCAGCATGCCCCATTTGTAATCATTTAACTCATGCATAGAACTTTATGCCATTTCAGTCAGTCGAGTGCAACATAGGTCCCAAAGGTTTTGCTCGAATTTTAAGCTTTCCACACTGAAGCCCTAATGCGCAATAAGCCTGACAAATTTCAGCAGTGTCCCAGGCCATTTTCTAAACGGTCTTGCCTCGTCAGGCACATGCTATCACTAGATTAACAAACCTAAGGCAATTTGCATAAAGACTGAACCGAGTAGGCCTTTCAAATGCCAGCAATATCCAAGAAACTTGTATCGGAATTTCAGCTTGGTTGGCCACATAAACTGTGCATACTGAGCCAGACTATTTTGCCTTGCCCTGGAGCCTGTTGTCCAAACGCCAGCGTTTGTCATCACTCTAATGTACTGATTAGTAGTAAATGATTCTTCTCCAGCTGTGATCTAGAGGCTGGGTCAGCACACCTCAAGCTCCCTTGACTCGCTTGAGGTGTGCTCTTTGAGGCGAGGTCTAATATGTTTCTAAAAATGTCTTTATAGTTTTCCCTGTATACTACTCTTATCTACGAGGAAGATAAAATGTAACAAAAGTTAATGTGTGACCAGAATTTGATCTTGTTTATTTAAAAAAAAGGTTGGCAGTTTAAAGTTTTACATTGTTTCTTTCAGCGGCTGTCGATTTTGGTACTGAAGTAATGGCTCGTTGACACCCCTGCGACTGCTTACGACCGGATAGCTAAAAACCGGTTTTTAAGCCTCTTGTAAGGCTTACGACTTTTTACATTTCTGTGCAGCCGGTAGGCAGCAGTCACAAGAGGCTTGAAAGCCGGTCTTGTCTCAGTCGGTCGTAGTGAAACGCAAGTGTGTGAACCGGCCTTAAGTAGTGTGAAGTAACTTTTTCCAAGATTTTTCTTTTGACGTCCTGTACCGTGCTAAGACCACATGCTTGCAGTTTCCTCGGTGGGGGACTGATCGCCGAGTGTGTGTGTGTGCACCACACTTCCTGGTACTGGTTGGGACATTGCTAGTTAAATATCCTTCGCACTGCCCGGCAGGTTTTGCTATAAATTAGCATTGTACCCATTTTAAATACAATGTAATGCCCCTTTGGGACTGGATTGACGCAAGTTTTGGAAAATTTGGAACTAACATGCTTGTACTCTAAGTGTTTTCGCCTTCCTTCTTGGCAATGGCATATTTGCAATCATGTGTTTATATGGCATCTACTTTGAGATGTAGGTGTCCTTGTATGTTGGAAAATTCCTCTTGCTTGTTTTTGTGTAACATGTTTATATTTTGTTTCTCTGCTTCACTGATGGCTAACATTCTTATATTTTTTAATAGGATGAGAGGGGTCGGTGAAGCGAAGTCTCAATGAATACTAACTCTGCCATGAATTAGCTTTGGTTACAGGGTCCTTTGAATTGTCGCCCAATGTGAGTTTATTTTTGCATTGTGTAAATAATTTGAAAGCATATCTTTATCGCAATGATTTTTTTTTCTTTTCACTCTTTTTCGTTCAGTTTGAACAAAATCTGTGGATGGTAAAGATGTAATCAGACTTTGTTTTCACTGTCTCTGCGAGATAAAGGTCTTCAGTCAAGCTTCCGCAGTAGCTGTTATCCTTTTGTCTGCCATTGCAGATATTAGGTGAAGCAAATGTTCCACGGGTAGAGCAGCTCTTTAGAAAGTTCCCACTTTGCCATCCTGCTTGATGCTGGGATCTCTCTGTAGCAGTTCAGATAGTGGCAGCTTCTGGTATCTGTTCTGACATATGCAGGAGGTGACATCATGTTTTTTTGTACTGTCTAATACATGTGAAGGCATCGTGCTGCAATCTAAAAGGGTATGAAAAAGAGACGTGGGAGTCTGGAGGAGCTTTGAACCGATTTTATTGGGAATTAATACTCCTCAGCACAGGCATCGTCGTAAATACAAATTGTTAAACGACAGTTCCTTCTTTTCAGCCATCAATATCCTTCACTTATGTGACCGCAATATTTTGTTGCACCAGGCACTTGTTCCTGGAAGGCTGTAGTTGTGGCTCCTGGCTTTCTTCACCAGAACTTATAGATTGGATGCTGCGGTAGAAGTTGGAGACTTTCTTGTTCGTTTTCTTAGGTTAAGGAAGTGGGCAGCTAATATATGGTTGCAGGGCATGTGGGAAATGACCAGCGATGCATGTACAAAATCTGATGGAGTCTCGGTCGTTTCCCGTTTGTGGCGAGTTGAAAGGTGTTGGGCCCACCCTGGATTTGTTTAAGGCGAGAAAGATGTGTAGGGTCACTGACAAAATGAGAACGTCGGCGCATGTCTTTTGAACGCCCAGCCTCCAGCATGCGCTCCATGTCTTCCGGCGTGATTTGGCAACGTGTGCGCACTCAAGGTGCAGGAGACTCTGAAGTGTTCTCGAACCTATGTGCTGAGAAACTCGGGGAGAGAAGGAGACGAGAAGGCGCGGGGACATGAGAACACCAAGCTCTGATCATCGAGTTATTTTAATGTACGCTAGAGGTTCAATGGCACTAGTGTGCTGTCGCAAAAGCAGGCAGCAACCAGTCAAAAATTCACTTCCGGTAATGCATTATTATGGGAAGAGTGAGTGCATATCCGGAATGATTCCTATGTACTAGGTAGCTTGGAGCATTTCTTAGTCAGGCTGACGAATAATTGGTCAGTTACAGCGTTTTTGTTTTTTTTTTTCAAACTCGTCTTGATAAAAACGGTGCTAAAACGGCTTCTTACATGTATTGATGTGCACTTTCGGACACTGTTAGTGCGAACACGACGTCTACGCTTTCAAGCATGAGGGACGTATGTGCCAAACGAACGAAGGACATCTGGAAATCCAAGGGAGATGACAAGAACTATGCAGTAGCACTGGATCAGTAGCTCCCTGTGTGTGAACGATCGAAATAAACTGAAGCCACATTATATAGTTCGATTTTCAAGAAGTAAGTCCTGCTTTCTTTCTGCTCTGTGCGAAGATGCTTGTTCTATGTTCAAAACATCACCCACATGCTCGAAATCTTTGATGAGAAAGTGTGTAATAAAAACTGCCGGGCATAGAAAATTATTTTAAAATAGGACACCTTTCATAGCCCACATACTTTATGACTAGGGTTCCTGTGTTTTTGAAGTTCATTTTTCGTCGAAGTCGGAGGGTGTTTTTCGGAGTTTATTTTTGTTTGATTCCCGAATTCTCCAAAGTTCGGGTGTTTAATGACGCTGTTTTCTGTTAAAACAAATTAAATAAATAATATCCTCATGTAAGCGTATGCCAGATAAAGGAGTCAAACGCGCTTGTATCAATTAATATTTCTTAAGCTGGACTTGGCGTTGATGCCATTTCTATTGGCAATACTAATTTGTCCCACGACAAAAGTTGCACGCAAGTGTTGCTTCGATGAACATTGACACCTTAAAATCAAACTCTTGGAGGAAGTCAGTAAGCCGTATTCATCTTATCCTCTTCCATCAATCTATCCTGTGGCTGTGCGAGGTGTGGTTAAACACTGATCTACAAAATAATTTACTGTATCCTCCTCACCACCCTTCCCCTTTTCTCCTCTCCCCCGGTATCTGGACAAAGGGGGAACTACTTTTGTTGCTGTATCTTAAGGCTGGTTAAGCAGGGAGCTTATCTCGGCTTATCCAGCTTTAAGATGCAGCAACAGAAGGAGTCCCCCCTCCCCGTCTGTGAGAAGGGGAAAAGGGAAACATAGAGGGGAGGATTTTTTTACCTTGCGGAAAATCTCTTTGTAAGTCAGACATGAAAGGGGTACGGAAACGAAATTTCAGCGCTCATTTTCTAGCTTAAATGTGTTGCATGTTGCAGCATAACCTCAAAAACACCAGTCTTTCGTTAAAAGGCACTAGAAAACTAAATTTAAAGCTAATTAATCTTATCTTTCAATGTGCACCTGGTGGATGCCTGTGAAGCTTTGTTGGGACGTAATCTAGCAACGTTGGGGATCTTGCTACCTAGGTCATGACGTAGCAAGTGCCGCACTAAACATCGGAGCATCGCCACTCTAGAAGTATGCTCAACTGTTTAAAGCGGCCATGAAACAATCTTTCAATTTTTTCTTAGCTTTCCTCCTCAACTCACAAATCGCGCATTGTACCAAACAGTTCAAGAAGACGGAAAGGAGGGACTCCCCTCTTGCTCGGACACGCGTGTGTGTACCCGGACACTGCTATGCTCCCCCTAGAAAATTAGCCCATCGCTCAAAACTCGGACAAAAGTTGCTTTCCTTACCCCGTTCACCCCTAAGCTGACAGTGCTGTGGAAGCTACGTGCTCCTTGGGCCAGCCACACGCTCGGCACCCAACAGGTACTTCGAACGGCTCGGTTGGAACGCGTTGACGCTATTGACACCACCACAACGCTGACAACGCAACCAACGGCAAAGCTCATAATTACGCCAGCCTTTCTACGTCACGAATGCGAGAAATCTTTTTTTTGTTTTTGTTTGCGCCGGATACCCCCATGACGCATTGCGCTCTTCGTTCGCTTTTCTTCGAGCGCTTGCTCAAGTGCAGCGTTTGGAACGAAAAATATGGATAGTCGTTCAAGATACAATGGTGCAGTTATCATTTATGGTCATTATCCGTCATGCTTGACTCATTTACCAACGAAATTCGTATATTTCAATTTTCGTTTCCGTACCCCTTTAAGGATGTAATAAACCCTTTCCGAAATTCAGTGCCATCTGGTGGTTTGTAAAGCAGTTTAGGTTTTGCCATATCAATGGCGGATATGAACTTGTATCGGCACCGTCACTTTCGCAAGTCAACGGCACGCGAGGAACTGTTTAGTGTGAGTTCTTTCTCGATCACTTTCAGTTCAATGGTGACCAAGAACCTGCATTCAGAACAAAGCTCCAACCCACTCAGATGCCTCGAGAAAATTGTATACACCAAAGTGCTTTTAAAGCCGATTCTGTGCCGCCCACAGATTGATTGAATCTGAGTTATTAGAAATAAACGCTTACGTAGCTCTTGTGTTCCCTCCCTACGTCGCGTCGTACTGACCCCCGAATTTACAGCCCCTCGCATATTCCGCTTAGGAGCATCTTCGACGTCTCCCTTTATCAGTAACTAGAAGGCTGCCATTGGTATGGCACAGATGCCGTTCCACAGATGATGATAGTTATCAAAGTGGCCAGACTGAATTTCGGAAAGGGTCTATAGAGTAGATTGAGCTGCCCCTCTTCCCAATTTTATGCAATCTCTATGGTCCATAGCTTTCACTTTTACCAAAACGCAATCTCTCCTTCCTCTAAAGCACAAATAGTATGGCCCAAACAGGAAAACAAAACAGTGGCTCTTGTCGTGACCTGAATTTACAATGACCTGTCGTCCTTAAAGCCCCTTCATGTTTCAAAAGTAGCCCAAGGTGCGTCGATGCACGAGACACGTGCAACGCGCAGCCCTTGGGAAGATCATGGCGGAACAGCGCAGCACTGAGCTAGATTTCAGACTCCATGAATTTCCCAGAAGTGGCGCGCGGCACGTGTCTCGAGCATTTCTACAACAATGAATGGCGCCACTTTTCCCAGGAGAGAGGGGCTTTAGTCGTCCTGAGTGATTCTTGACGAGAATAAAAGCAAGACCATTTATGACAATGGTCCGAGATTCGAAAGATAATTATGGTGGCATTTTCCCAGAATGATTGACCCTGCGCTAATCAAAATGTAAAATACAGTCTTTTTTTTAGGGGGGGGGGGGGGGGGGGCGCATCTAACTTCGGTGTTTATCGGATAAAGCTGAATTGACTAAAATTTCAGCGGCTGGTGTTTCTCTGAGTTTTTCAGATTTATCCAAAAAGATGGAACCCTATTTATGACCCACATTCTTTTTGTTTTGGTGTTCGTAACAGCTCGTAATGATGGTATAGTAGTAGTTCACATAGTGACAGGACTGGCATATTAGCAATATTCAAGCGTCGCCGGAATTCTGGCGTACCTTGAACACGCTCTATATTCCTTTCGATTGTTATTTTCTTAGGATCGTCGCTTGTTTTTACACACCTGCTGTGGAACAGAGGTTCGGGCCAGAAATATAGTGAAGCTAAGTGTCGTTCACTGAACAAGAAAAATGTGCTAACTAAAGCAATTGCATGTTTATACTGTTAATAAAGGTACATACTGTTTGGTACCATCCAAATAACAAAAGTTTTTCATGTCATTTTCCGGCGAAGAGATAAAATGCAGATGCGTTTTCTCATAGGAATCCACAGGAGCACCGCAATTATAGGCTGGTTGCTGTTTGCTCCAATTTGCCTCACGGAAGTCGCATAGACACTAGCGCCAGTTGAACCTCTAGCATACATTATAAAACTCTATGCCTCCAATTTGGTATTATTAGTGCGTATACCTAAAGCTAGCCGCATAACTGGTTGTGCTTGATCCCATGCTATATGGTACCCAGGTCTACAGCCATCACCTTATCTTCTGCGCTAGAAGTTGCTGGTGCAAAGAACTTTGTGAGCGCAGCCGAGTGTTTCGAGGCGAGGTTCCCCTGCTTATGTTTCTGCGTTGACGCATGATGCTTGACAGTGCTTACACGATCAAATTTCAAAGTAAACATGCTCACGTATAAAGTACACCTTGCGGCTGTGGCTTCGTCATCCAGGGGCAGGAGCCAACTCTCGCACTCCGGTTGAGACCTCCAGTCTTTCCAGAACATGCATTGACGTAATTCTCGCTGTTCAAAGACTGAGCATTTGCGCTCATGGTGCAAGCAAGAAAGCGCGTCACTATTTTCGCTCTATTCCAATAAGTATACTTGAAGGAATCTTGCTTCCAGTTTTTATGGGCACAAGATAGAAACTGGTTGACAAATAGCATAAGTGTTTTGGTGATTGACGTCGGGAACGCCTCGGTACAAACCAATCGCTTCGCTTTGCATGGTACTGCCCTCCAGGAGCCAATCTGTAATAGGAGATGTAGCAGAACACGGATAGCTTTTCCCTCAGTTCCACGTCAAACCTAATATGTGTTTAACGTCCCTTTGATAAAAGATGGACCCGTCTCTCGGCACGTAATTAATTTATGGCAGGCATTTAAAAATAGTTAGAAAGCAAGCCAGAACATAGCACCGCAAATCGATGCTCTGAAAGAGTGCCGAAAAAGTGACAATGCCGCGTCTTTTTTTTTATCCTCTGCAATGGCTCCACTGACAGTGTACGGTAGCCCAGAGAATGAGTCGGCACTCAATGTGCAGCTTCTATTGTGCAGTCTCTGCCACCTTCGAATGCTCGCAGGCCACTGCAAGCAAGTAACCACGACTGCGAGAGCCGCACATTCCTTCCTAGACATCGTAGGCGCGTGTCTTGGCACTCAAGCAATTTTGAATATCGCCTAATGCTTGCGCAAAGCTTTCCGAAAGAGAACAAATAGCAAGAAAATAAAAAACAACTATGGAAATTCGAAGGGAAAAGAAGGTCGAGTAGGGACCACATACACGGACAGAGTTATCGGACATGCGATACCGCCGTGTGTCTTTGCCAAGATACAAAAGCCAAAAAAACCAACGCCTCCCAAAAGGAACATCAATAGCCTCACAGCTATCAGGAAGGCACATAATTTTTTTATGGTAGGCATCTGGAAACAGTTAGAAAGAAAGTCTGAAAAGATGTTTGGAAAGACTACCGAAGAGACTAGAATGTTGGCGTGTTCCTCTGATCATGTACAATGGCTGCACTCCAGCAGTGCACGCTAGCAGGAACAACGAGCCGCCACTCAACGTGCAGCTCCTATTGCAATCATGTAAATCGTATAGATGTCGTAAAGTTGGAGTAAAGATAACAGCTTTGCTGGTCCTCCAGCGAAGCTGTTATGGATGGGCTCTACAATTCTTGTAAATTTTAAAAAGTTGAGGTTTAATTCAAGCAATAGCGAAGATCAGTTAAATGTCTGACATGGTTTTATTCTTTGAGCTACATATAGTATACTATAATAAAGTGAGTGCATTTCTTCTATTGCCTCTTACAACCGACCATCACCACCACTTGCCACAATAAGTGCCCATCTGTTACACCTGAAAAGTTTCAAAAATAAAGCCAAGAACATATCAGGTGCCTACCCCAGACTTGTGAGCTCAACCAGCGAACCGAAACGCTCCTCCGCTCTCCGAGCACACCTGAGCAAAGCGGTGAAGCCTGTCACACGCACACGTGCGATGCAGTAAAGCCCACCCTGTTATGTACCCCTTCTTCATATTTGCTCTCGGATCTAGCAAACGCCCCTACCCCAGTTTTTCAAGATTATCTATAATATTTCGGATGGATGTTCGCTGGTATTTTACAGAAGAAACAACATAACATTGTTTGTTCATCATCTTTTGTTCTAACTCTTCGTATTGAGGTTATTCGACAACTAAGCTAATTTTTCTGACACTATAGTCCTCTCTTAGCCTTTATTATAACGAGGTTCAATTATTTTTATACCCCTGTTTCTTTTGCCATAAAAATGTGAAAGTATCTGGGGTTGTGCAGGCTAACAGCATGTTGTTCTGCACATGACTTCTACATTTGTTCATGCTTTGCATGAAATTCTACTGCATAAGTTGCTCCAAACGGGCAGTTACAGCCCTTTAGTTCTGAACAAAACACAGGAAAGACCAGCGAGCACTAGGTCCAACCAACAGTGTCGCACGCTGTACAGACACAAATGTAGTATTGAAGATATTAAATGTGCGAGACTGGTGAAAATAGAGTATAAAAATTGTGGATATCTTTATTAGGCCAATCTTAGTAAAGTATTACATATTTCAATAGATGTTTCCTATATATCCAGGTTAAAATGCAGCGCTAGCATTTTGATTTTATTAAGCTGGCATTCCTGGACACAAAGTTCCAAGTTACTAATTCAGACGTTCATGAAATAATTGTGCCATACTATCTTCCAGGCTGCAGCAGACAAGTGCAAAACACCAACAAGCACATACAAGTCGCCTTGGAAAGGACTTCCCATGTCCTACATTAACTGCTTTAAATGAACAGTTCAATATCTCGTATAATTTGAAAGACACCAGTGGTACGGCTAGTTGAGGGTGCTTGTATGCCCTATGACATAATTAAAGTGCCGACGAGTGCACACAAAAACAAACCTTGATTAAAAGACTGCTTGGTGAAGCAGACCATTGGGCTCGGTTCTTACTAAAAAAATATAGGGATTATGTAGAAGCTTCTTTGTTGCTTCAAAGGCCTCAAAAAATCATTTGAGAAGGGCCGTCCGCTCTTGTTGCCGCCTCTCCTTGTTTTCTTTGGCCTGCCGAAGCAAGGCAAGAAACTCCGTGAGGATCTCCTGGCCGGTGTTTTTCCGGGCCTTTTTGGGGCCTTGCTGGCGCTCTAAGACCGGTGATGGCACTCGGCCAGCGTCTGCTCCGTCATGGGTCAGACACTTCATACTCTTGCCAGCCCCTTGGTCTGCAGGGTTCCTGCGACAACAAATCATTCATACAAACTCTAGCCCTATCAATGTTATTGAAGTGCAAAACATCTCTTCGTGTAGTGCACGAGTCAAAGAAAGGTAAACAGCAGTTTTGTTTGAATATACACCAGTGACACCCAAAGGCATGAACAGAGGCTGGCGAGGAGTTTTCTGCATGACGGCTTTGCTTTCACCTTGCATAGCATTGTATGCAGACGTTAGCTATCGATAAACTTATTTTGATTTATCTGTATCTCTTGCACCATTCCACACATAGTCCACGCTGCCTCGTCTAAAGTGTGCGGGTATTCCATCATAAAACAGATAATGAAAGCACAGTGCTCAACTGTTTTTGCGCCATTTCACACTTGCACTTTTGTGCACAGAACAGATGCAAACCAATGTAGGCAAATCGTACAAGCCAACTGTTAGTACATAATTGCACTTCAATCCACAGGTGTCCATGCTTTGTCCATGCTTTTTATGTCCAATATGTCCATGCTTTTTATAACAGAATTGAAACTAAAAAGAAACTTGAGGTCGTACCGTAGGATCAGCATGATGCATTTTGTGAGAAAAGGTTAAAGCATTGTTCTCGAATAAATATACTTGCTGACTTCTAAAATGGTTGCTTTAGATTTTACATATTGGCACTGTGAGATTGTTTGAGCTTAATCATTTTATGAAAAATAGATTTATTCACTGTGGCTCCAATTCCCTAAAGAGTTTTCCACACGCAGACCCCTACTTTTTTGGCTCCTTCACATTGCATGTTGTGCTGCTCTGCAGTGCACAATTGCAATGTGGTATAGCGGGCTTAACGGCTATTAAAACTGAATGGAGGCCCAAGCGTCCTCAAGTGTGTGTTAATTCATCAACGCTCTGGTCCCTTGTACCCGGAACTGTCAAAGTCAAGTTAACTTTATTAATGAGGTCATTATGACTACCAGCTGTGATGAATACGCTGGCACCTTCACATCATACAATATAATTGACTAAGCATATGATGTTTGAAATACTCATGTGGATAAAGAATGGCTAAAGTTTACTTTCCTATGATACCCACACTGGACGAGTCTTGTTTAATGATACAAGTTTTGGTTACTACGACCGTATTATTATGACACCTCAGATATGATTTAGGAAGCGCCAGAAGTAGCTTAGAACTGATACACAAGTTTACCGACTAGAAGCATAAATGTTATGATTGATGAATTAAAATGCTCTTGCAAAATCAACGAATGCACTTCACATCAATTCATTGTCTCTGCCTTTTTCCGAGTAAAAGTTCGCTACAGAAATATAATTTTATGTAAGTTTTCGAAGTCACTCTCTGAGAAACATAGAATGTTATGAGAATCTGAGGATCATGAGGTTTCATACATTGGGTCATAAGCAATCCATTTTCAATGTTCTATGTGTGAACACATCCTTATCTAGAAAAAGAGATGGGAGTGAAACCTTAACATTCTGATGCGTATACTAATCCACTGCCTCAAGTTGCTTCACATGAGGTGCCGTGCAAATAAATCTGCCTACATGTGTTTTTTGCTATGAGCAGACATATATAATTTCAATATCAATACCACTATACCAATATAATTTTGCCTGCCTAACTCTTTCTACACCTATTCTAGAAGCTTAGTCTTTACCAACAATGAAGTAGCCCTGTAGACATTTCAATTTTAGAAACATCTTTTTTTTCAGCTAGGTAGTCGCAATCTTTGAAGTGTTCACAATATTTATTATACTGAAATGCTGCAGTAATTATGACTGAAAGTGCCTTTCAACCTAATCAATGTTTCATAGATTTATTGGTATTTCATTTGACCTACCTTTCAAACTTATCAGTGTTTCACAATAATATATGTTGGCAAGGATTTGAGGTTTTGACAGAAGGATGCTGGAAACCTAATTAGAAAGTACCAAGGTGCCTCTTTATCCAATCCAAATGATCTGAAAAGCCTCGAGAAACTATTTTCTCTTATCTCAGGAAGTGTTACCATCACCCAATCGATGGGCTTCGCTTTGCCCCACATTGTGTCCCTCTTGTTCTGAGACAGGTGTTTTTGTGAATTAAAGATAATTGTACAGTCACTCCCTGGTCATGGCTCTATACTCGTCCAGGGCCAAGCAAGAATACAGGGTTAACATTGTGCTCCTTTTCGAGCTCTTTTTCAAGTTTGCACTGAGACCATTGATTCCATTCCGTGATGCAGCAGATCATGAAACATGGTGACATTTGTGGGGTTCTTTATGTGGGTCGCTCTACTAATAATCGCCGCCCGATCGGTATTTAATTCATACATTTCATTTAAAAAACAAATAAAATTTTGCTTTTAGAAATGCTGTTTCGTCTTTACTATAAGAGCTGCACGTAAAACCAAGTATATGTGCAGCACGTGACACGAAAATTTACATACATCCGTCTGTAGGCTATCTATACCAGGAGCACTGGCCAGTGCAGAAAACGGAGCTGGGCCCGTTACTATTTCCCATCCACATAAATCACCTCCCATATTTTTCTAACACCACTATTCGCTTATATGCGGAGGACCATGTGATTCATTGGAAAATATTTAATGTATCTAGCTAACCTTTTACAAAGTGACTTGTTGCGTGGTTGGTCGTGGCATCAAGAATGGCAGATGAAGATCAACAATAGCGAAACTAAATTTTTCAGCTTACTGTACAGAAGTACCCAGTTTGATCATTCACTGTTTAGCATATCAATTGAAGCTATTGCAACATACACATATCTTGACAGAAAAATTATTTACACCTTATCGTGGGAATCTCAGATATATATACCATTGCGAAAAGTAACCAAAAGATCTTGATCGTCTTTATAAGGTCACATAAAGGGTAAACCCAAGGCGTTTAAAACTTTCATTAGCCCTCAACTGAAATATGCATCACTGGTCTGAAATTATATCTGGATGCCACAAAAAACTAGGCTGATCGCTTCATCCTTCCTAGTTAGGATGCCACTAGTAGTATTGCATTACGGCGTATCCGCACCGGTGGTCTGCAGCCCCTTAATTCTGACCCGAACTCTCCGTCACTCGCACTCCTTCGCACCCCGTGCGGTGCAACTTTGGAGGTCCCTCCCCACGGCAATCACCAGTTCACCACCAGTTGACAGTGCCTCACTGCGAACATTTACGAAGAGCGTCACAGCCCACCTGCGCAGCATCTAACTCAACTTGTTTTCTCCCATGGAACTTACCCCCCTATCTATGTACCGGTTCTAGTTATTTATTATTTTTCTTTTCCTTTTCTGCCATAGAGGCACTGTCGACCCCTTGGTATGGGCGTAACGCCCGCTCACAGTTGCCTTACCCTCCCGGATTAAACCAATAAACAAACAAACAAACAAAGAGTTGAAATAAGCATTCGTTTTGGGAACGGGAGAAAATTACCATGTTTTATATGCCTGCAAACATAAATTTATTACAGTTTTCCTATAAAAAAAGCACATACTCTTTGCTGGCTCTTCCTATCTATTTTTGCACACACCGTCCTCTCAAAACTCAACTATAGTCGGGCACGTCATTCTGAAGAAACTGAAGCAGATACTTTAGATCTGCCCTGTCACCACTGTCCATATTGCTATTTAATACCAGATTCTCATGTGTTACAAAAAAATGCAGTGCTCATTTAAAACTGCTTTACTTTGGTAGTTTAAGCCCTCCTCCATTATTTAAAGGCTTCTATTGGTATTTAATGGTGAAGGCATAAAATAAAATGAAATTTCAAAACTTAATATCGATCATTTCCTTTCATTTTTGCTAAATAGAAACAAATATTCGTCCGACAGCAGGCGTTGGTTCACGTACTTGCGACTTATTCTTATGCTAAAAAAACATTTTCGCATATCGCACAAACATTCTCGAATAAATTGGTACAACTGGAAATATTTACCTGACGATAAAGGCAGCTTCTTTAATTGTCTAACATAACTTGATCGTCGAGAAAAGATTAACGACTGCATGCAATATATTTTGCGTTATAAGTGAGTCCTCCTTGTTTTTCGTTGTAACGTAAGTTGATAAATTTCCGAAGATTGTTAAATAATGGTATGCATACAATAATATATATATATATATATATATATATATATATATATATATATATATATATATATATATATATATATATATTATTTATATTTTTTTGAAATAAAATGAGGGTTTTTCTCGGAAGAGCACTTTCGAACAGTCGTGAGTTTACTACGCAAATTTGGGTGCAGCCGGTTATTTTTGAGAAACCCGCGCTCGCAAGCGTGCACATGTCATGATCCCGGTCGTCTGAGGCAAAGTTAATTACCTCTCAAACTTGCACGACACCCGATTACTTCACGTTTCGCTTTATCGTTTGCTTGCTTGTAAGCCGCTCCAACGTTTTCCATTTGTTTTGAACTCGCAGGTGCGTGACGGGCTTGTTTGGAAATGCCTCATTCTTTTTATTTTTTGCTGCAGAGCCTTTCGAATTTTGTGCAACTCTATATTCTATATCTGATATTTCGACTGTTGTCCTCCCAATCGTTTCCTCCGCTTTCGTAGTCTTCTTCGGTCACGTCCGTGGAGAGTTTCTGATGGCACCACTCGGACCCGGACGCCGTCTAGAAAACGCATGAGACAGTTTACTTGTTGCTCGGGTGGAGAACAGGAACTGTCACTTACGTTCCGTGACAAAAAGCTGCAAGTCGCCGTCGAGTGCAGGCTTGCCATCCTCCCCGTAAACGCGAGACAGGACGGCTTCTCTGTTGCCGATGATAGCGCGAATCGTTTGGCAGTCCATTTTGGCGTCTGCAACGTCGTCTGCTATCATGCACCCGCCTACACCGCCAAAACGAGCGAGTGCAGAAAGTGTACGCCAGGTGAAGAAATGGAGCTACACTTCTGTAAATCTGTAAATCGCAGAGCCGAACAGCGCGGTGCAGTCTCAGGGCTGCACCCTCAAATCGAATATGCTCGAGGCTCCATTTCTGCACCGGTGCAAGATGTGTAGGTAAATCGAACGCCCCTACTGCCTGCGTTAGCATCTCTTTGGTAGCTTTTAATCTTCGCACACAGCTTGCATACTCAACTCACCTTCCCTAGTCGCTCCATTTCGCCAACCCACCGTCGTCCCTGGCCTTAGTCGTTCCCGTCATGATCGAAGCAGGGTCTTCTTCAAAGTAGAGAGTTTTCGTAAAGCGTCCCGTGGACGCCTGGACTCGATGTTGTTTAAAATTAACTGGTGGGCAAGTTGGTTAAACGTGATGTGAAAAAGCGCAAATGGTTAGGAAGAGAAGAAGGGGACAGGAGGGAGCGCCTGGACTCGATTTCGTACCGACACAGCGCGCGTTTGTTGTCCGCTGTTTTAGTTTCGCTTTACAGTTCACTATACGCCTGACTACTGATTCAACACTTGACACCGTGATCGCCGGCTTCCTGGGATCAAGAAATGGCTTAGTTTTTGTTTTAAATATAATAATTTTTATAAAAACACCCAATATATTACTCAAATGTCAAGAACTCGCGCAGCGGTTCACGCCAATTCGGAGCATGCTTGTTACGTGATGCAGGAACCAGAGAGCGCGAGCCGCCGCCCAATTCAAAGGCTTGAGCTTTGGTCGGGTTTCTTTAATCCACCGCTCGTTTAGCATTCTCTCAGCAACAATAACAACAGACCCGTGTGGACGTGAAGTTGGTTTTACGCAGTTTTACGTTCGAAGAGCACTACTCAACAAACAGGTACTGTTCCCAAGACTGAACCCGTTAGGTGCGAGGCGATAGCTTTGAAATTAACTTCACAAGGCCCCGCTCACGGCCGTGGCTTCATGTGAGACTGCTTCGACGTCGACTTTTCGCGCTTTTGCGCACGAGTAGCGTCATCTGAAGCCGTGAAAACGGCGCTCTCGCCTGATCGTTTTAAGCAAGAAACGGACCAATTCGAATTAGGCTGTGTCTGCAGTGCCGTCAGACGGCACTCCACTCGCGCCTACAAGTGCCGTCTGAAAGAAAGTCGGACTGCGCGTGTATCGCTGGGAGGCTCTTTAACCGCCGCCGCCCGCCCTGCGGTTAAAGTTAACCGGCTTCAAGCGAATGGGCCCAGAGTGTCGCTTGACTGGGAGTAGTAAGCACAGCCATCCCACCTTCAGAACTAAGGTCCTCTTCAACGCCGGGTCGGGAGCCTCGAGCCCGAAGTTTCCTTCCTCAGGAACTCCGGCATGAGCACGTACCCGCAGCGTCCATTCATCGAGAACTTGGCCTCGTTCATGAACATCTTTTGGTCCCAGCTCTGGTAGTTGAGCGCAACTGAGGGGGGAGAGCGAAAGGTTGTCAAGCGGTTGGACAATGTCTTGGAATCTAACCGCACAAGGCAAAGGGCTGTCCCAGGACAAGCTTCGGTGAGGCGCCTCTCGAATTATCTACGCGTAGTCTGACAACTGGAGGATGAAGAGCTACGACCAAGCTTCCACACGGTCTGGTCCCCCGGCGACGTTCAGGAGCAGCGCGTCAACCGGTGTCCTCTAAGTTTCAGCTCTAATGTTCAGAAGGCAATGCCTGAGAGTGGCAGCCGTCT
This sequence comes from Ixodes persulcatus, assembly GCA_013358835.2. Classification (NCBI taxonomy): domain Eukaryota; kingdom Metazoa; phylum Arthropoda; class Arachnida; order Ixodida; family Ixodidae; genus Ixodes; species Ixodes persulcatus. The sequence goes on from JABSTQ010005718.1 coordinate 22,126, forward strand.
CCCAAGACTGGGCCACATCCCGGAGCATGGTAACACCACCAATCTGCCGGGGCTTCCCAGCCCCTAGGCGCGGTGAAGCCACCGAACACCACCCTGGAGGGCTTGCCCGGACACTTCCCCGGGTTCAGCCAGTCTTGAGACTAGTTGAAAGATAAATGTCCCAGCGAGCAGCTCACTAAACAACATTGGACCCACATCACCCGTAACATTATCCCGCCACCCTCGCCCACAAGCTCCATTTCAACATCGTCAGTACCTCTCTGTCATCTGTGCACAATCTCATCCCATCGTCATTAGATGCGGCGCCCCAGGCCTTCATGGTATGGGCCACTTGCATTTCTGTGGCGCCGCGGTTCTCCTGAACCAAAATAAATATTATTATTATTATTATTGAATACATCCAATAATGCCATCGTTCTAAGCCCCCTCAGGCGTGTTGGTTACCACCAGGCAATCGTCAACAAATCGAAACACCTTACTGGGCTCGTACCCAAATTCTCGCCAATGGTTTGGTCAATCTTTGCCAAAAGAGTGTTGCCAAGCGCTCCAGTCAGGCATGCGTCTATACAAATTCCTTCTTTTTGTAACTTATACGCGCCTTCAAAGAGAAGGAAAGTCGACTGAAAGTAAAACCTGAGCAGTTCCAAGAAACAATCAACACCCCCACCGCTAGTTTTCTGGAACTTGGCCACACCGATGTCGTCGATACACTCACGCACCGACGCGAAGAGGCCCTTGTAGGGAACGGAGTGAAACAAATCAACTACGTCTATAGAGAACGCAGCCGCATTTGCATGGGTACCGGAATTCAAGTACTCAACCACCGCCCCTGAGTTTCGCACCGAAAATGGGCTACTAAGCTTCCACTGTGGAAGAGTGTCGCTACATATCTACGGTAACATTCAAACACACTTTTTCCTCTATGTAATTTTGGGGCACGTTCACAAAAAGTGCACAACAATTTTTGTTTTTAATATTGTCCTATACCATCAAATTTGACATGCATGTGCTTTAGACTAAATGAATTGCAACTATCTAGGTTTGATTGCAATTTATATTTTTTATGTTTATAAAAACATTACGAAACGTTTGTTAGCCCTTCGAAAATTGTTTTCGTGGTTTTTGTGTATCTTAAAATATGATAGGTCTAGCACACAGTATTTTTGTTGTTCATTGCACTCAGTAGTTTAAAAAGAGCAAACAATTTATTTTACTAAGCTCTTAAGTCTGTTGCCATGCCCCACATGTGTGCAAGAACAAGATTTTTTTCCATGTTCTGAGCATCCAAAACATAAGCAACAAGCCATATCAAAACTAATACAAGGTTTATATAAAGGAGTTCAAGCATTATAAGCTGGGGAAATTTAATTCAATTATATTAAATAATAAAATATAGTTTTCCCCGGTGCAACACTAAACTCTTTGAGGAAAGAGGAACATGGCAGTTTTCCTAAATAGGTGGATTTGAGGGTTCGCGGTTCAACGAATTTAAAAAAACAAATTTAGCATTAATATAGGGACACCTAATGTGTTCCAGCCATATAGTTATCTCCGATTTTGTATCGTTCAAGTCCTAACTCATTTAGCTGTTAGTATTTTTATCGTTCTGACAATGCAAAAATGAACAGGTTGTTTTGAGATATCTTCGAACTCTAAAGTCTGAATCACATGTAAGCGATTTTGCACCCGTCGTATTCATGAGGTCTGCCTCGTCGCGCTACTGACCGAGGGACAGCGAGGCGGGTTGCCATCGCTTGTCTAGTCTCTCGCCAAATCGCTTACATGAGGTTTATACTTCAAGGGGCCCTGTAACAACTTTTTTACTGGTTTTTAATTTGCACCAAACGTGAGCGCACTGAACGTTGTAACTTAGTGAAAATTTTCTTTTCTTGAATTTCGCTTTATTTTAAAAGTTATAGGGAAATTAAAATTTCAAAAACACACAAAAAATAACCTCCTTCATGACGTCCCTGGTCCTGGCTTGGGTGGCTGTGAACTAGAGGAGGGGTAGTTAGCTCAGCGAGCGCTCCCAGCTGCCGCCCTCCGTGTCGACGGCTTGAGAGGGCGCCACTAAAGTGTGTGCTGGATAGGCTGGATGAAGCGGGCGGCCAGGGCGGCTCGCATTGCATTTGCTGCGCGACTAAACACTAATTCAGCATGACACTTCACTGGCCTAAATGACAGCAAACACGGGGTAAAGATCAGTTCAGACCGGGAGCCATTTCGTGCTGCCAAACGGCCAAACCGCAAGCCAAACCTGCTCGCCAAAGGCCTTGGGAACGCTTGGAACCGGTCGGATCCTCCAGCTCATACGGCCGCACCGCTGCTGCGTACATCGGAACCTTTCTACGCTCGCTGCTAGCCAGTGCCTGATCCCTCTACCCCTTTCTAGTATGCGCTGCCTTTTCCACCGCTTGGTATGTCGACGGGTCATTTCTTGTTTCCATACTTTGTAAACTGCATTTGTTTCTTTTCTGATCTAAAATACTGAACAAAAGCTACTTTCATAAATAATTTAAACGGTTTGTGCCACTTATATTTTGTATTTCGGCAGAAAAAAAGCTTTTAGCGGCTTTGACCAGTCGTAAGTCAGGAGCTGGCGAGGACCAACGTCGCGATGTCGTCACATGCCGCACACGTTCGGTACCACGGGGAGCACCCGTAGGTGAAGGAGGCTTCTGCGTCGTCCGGTTAAAATATGACGCACTGATATTTAGTTACTCTCTCCGTTCCCGCTGGTTTACTCGAACCATGAGATGTGAAAACCGCAAAAAAGGTCAGGTGGCACAAGCTACCACCGATTACTAGGCACACAGGCATTTCATTTCCTCGTCCATTCGTCATTGTTATCTCAAAATGGCCAAATCCTTGGTGTCTCTTGTCTTTTATTCTTATAGGTGTCTGACTAGCTTGATGCGCTTGCAGGGTGTGCTCACTTTGTTCTTAATTACTGCCATCGCTTATTGCATTTGGTTCCTAGCATCTCAAGTGGTCCCGTGGGTCCCTCTTGACCTTACGAGACTCCCTACGAACCTGACTTTGGGCAGCAATTCAAATGGAACCAATTCAGTCCTCAAGCCGTGGTGAGTTTTTTTGTTTTTTTTCCATCTCTTAATAAACAGGACAATGACTGTGTCTAGACTAAATGCAGTCATACTCTAGAGCAGCGCTTCTTCTACAGCTGTCCACACACTCCTAAGGGTATGCGCCAAAGTGACGTCATGGGTAGGACAGACTGGGACAGACCGCGTACATCTTTGATCCTTCGGCTGGTCAGCTCGCTTGATGTGCTGTCGAGGTAACGCGCGGCAAAGCCTGTTTCATGCGGTGTGTTTATTTCGTATGGTGATATTTGTAGTACAACAACTTACCAAAGCCTGAAACCGTGGCGTGCGTAGTCGTGCTAACACACACTTTTCGCGCTGAGGTGTCGAAGCGCTAGAATGGTGGAATGCTGTTCTCTACATCAGCAGGGGTGGAAGTGATGCGCCACTTGCGCCGTTTTGCGACAATCCACCTTCGCTGCGCCATCCTGCTCCCAAGTGCACATGTTGCGCCAAATCTAGCCAAAAATTTTTTTTTGTTGTTACATATTGATCTGGTCGTTGTCAGCTGCAAAGCAGGTTATTCTCGTTTGTTGAAAACAGGCACCAAGTGCCTATTTTCATCTAGTGAGAATGACCATGATTTATTCTGGACCAGGTAAATAGACAGTCCGTCAAGTGTAAGCAGCAGGAGGGCCAACACCGCGCAAGTTGGTCGTTCAAGTCGTCCGTTTCGAACGCGAGGAAAAGTAAACGCTTTTATTGTTGTTCAGAAATATACCGTATTTGGACGAATATCAACGCACAATAAAAGCCGCGTGCTTATTTCCGTTTCCCGTACCAGTGCCTTCGAAGCACTTGTTTGTGCGCGTTGCTTTCTGCCATCAGTGCCACAGCTCAGCCAACAACGGCATGTGGCATGTGGCATCTTTATTCATACTTTTTACTATTTGTCTTTTCATTTTGATTGGGCGTTCTTTCAGGACTTTGCGGTAGGTACATAAAAGCCTGCTGGTACCTGTTTACCTATCGTCTAGTCTGGGGAAAGTTACAAGTACTGTAGAAAATTAAACATTTGGCATATAGGTATTTTTTGTTAGTGTTTAGGGTGTTTGTTTTTGCTGAGATTGCTTCCGCGCTCCTCATACCTGTCGTAAGCGTACCAATGAAAGCGATAATTGGTTGCCTCATCTGTAAACTTTCCTGTAAATAATGTATGTGGCAAATTCAGTCGCTGGCGCACAAACAGCAAGCTGGCGGGAGGACAATGAGAACACTGGGAATGTCCTGCTGAGCGACGCAAACTCTAAGCCGTAGTGCTAGAACGCATTAAAAAAAAATTGGCTTGTGAGGGAAACCTGCCGTTTTATGGTCATACTTGCGAGTTTTGTCTGTCACTTTTTTGTATATCAAACTCTTAAACAAGCTTTTTTCCTATTCTATACAGTCATGCTTGTTATAGTAAGGGCTTCAGCACATACATATAAGCAGGGATGATATCATGAAATTTTCAATATTTTGCACTTGTACTTTTATCAGATAGAGTAGATTTGTACTCTGTTAACTTGAGTATTGGAATATATTTATGTTTGCTAAACAGGTACTTGAAACATTTGTATTTCCTAATAATAAAGACTGTAGTCAGTAAGTATTGGGCTTTATTTAATACCATACAATTGCATCTTGATATGGTTTTGTTTTCAACTTATGGAACTCTCGATAAATAGGCACAACGTTTTGTATTAATTAGGCTTAAGTTGTGCTTCTTTTGTTGACTATGCCTTCTATTGAAAATCAATAAGAGGAACCACCCCGCTACCAGGAGAGTTCTCAATAGCTGCCATTCGGACGTATTGCAATTACGCTGTTTGCTTTTTGATGCTATGTACTGGATTATATTTAAGGATAGGGTATGTTCGGAAATGGTTCTGGAACGTCGCATGGAGATACTTTTTCGTCGTGATATTTCTGTATTTAGAAGTTTTACCTGCGTGACCAGCTCCAAGATTTACTTATTCTGCTACGAATCTTGACTTTTGTGGCTCTTGAGCTGCTCCACAGTAGAACTCTTACTGCTCCAAAGAGGCATCTTTGCTGCTCCCAGGCCTGCTACAAAAGCCTGAAGCTGGCTTCCACCCTTGCATCAGTAAAAAAAGTAGGATGGTGAAAACAGAATCTCCAGTGCTTTACACCCTTTACAACGTCTACCGAAGTGAATAGGCTGTATTTTTTATTATGATTTGGACTAAATAAAGCTGAGAAAGTAAAGTCTCACCAAATTAAACATTGGAAAGCGAAATTCGAGAACCTCTTGCGTATGTAGTAAACACTTTAATGAAAGCGACTCCGTGTATCCTGTTGGTTTCAAGTTGTTCTGTGAGTTCTTATCTTTTATTAGTTTTAAGTTGATCCCTTTTTTTACTTCTACAAACCGGTAAACAAACATTTCCTCGAAATAACTGGCAAAGAAGTGGTGGCTGACTTCTGGAATTGTTTCAGTTGAATCTCTGCTTATTCATCTGGTCGACGCGAAACGTGCAACACCCAGTCACGATCGAAGACTTAAATCTAGTAAGTCGGTGACGCTTCAGCATCCCAAAAAATGAGGTAGACACCTTCTAGGAATTACTACCGCTGTATGTTTCATTTTGCGGACCCAAATGCGCATAATGCGTGATGCGCTTCTCAGCGAGCGATTTTTAATTTGTACACAATTCTTAGTGAATATTGTATAGAACAAATTAATCAATATTCTGGATTGGCCGGGCCATGTCATACAATTTAATAATTTATAAAACTTTCTGCTTTTTTTCAAGCAGAAGTTACGATATGACAAAGTTCTTTGCCACATATTCAATGCGGGAGGGAAGCGTCGGTTGCTGACGAGCATGTGCTCGTCAGCACCTGTCGAGTTACACTTGGATAGAAGCAGCAGTATAGGCAAGCTCAACATAGGTAAAACAAGTGTGCAGCGCTTTGCAACACAACAGTGCATGCGTGCACAGCTAAGAAGGCAGCATATAATTTATTCTGGTGAATGCAAAACCTTTTTCTACAGCAGCCTTCACAGATCTTCCCCAGCACAAAGCTTCCCCAGCACAAACCTGGCCAGCCACCGTTGCTTTTCCCGGGCTCGATCCACTTTTTCGCAGATCAAATATCACAGCTCCAAATCCAGTGCAGACTTTGTGCTCACACAGGTCGCATTTCGTGCGAGACGAAAAGAGCGTGGTTGGAAGCGCGATATATCAAACCAGGTGCAGGAAGGCCTTTGAACCGTTTGCCCCACGGGGTCTTGTTTATATTGAAGGGCATAGGGATTTGGAAACTGTGATGTACTCCTGGGTCGTTCTCCGGGTAATTCAGCGAGAGGAGTCTCTAACATACTGTTGAGACCGGTTATAACGAAGTTGGTTTTAACGAAATACCGTATTTACTCGCAGAATGAACGCACTTTTTTTTTCCGAAAAATCAATGCAAAGTTAGGGGGGCGTTCATTACGCGAAGTAAAATTTTTGGGTCCGTATTTACTCGCATAATGAACGGACCTTTTATCCCGAAACATCGACGTAACTTCTTATCTCTTCGCGCGCGGCGCGCGACTTCAAAACCAAACTGCGATGCGCAAAAAAAAAAAAAAAAGCTCCTCTCCATGTTTTTTTTCTTGCTTCCGTGTTTTTTTTTCCTGTTTTTTTTCCGCCTTTCGCAAGTTGTTTTGCTTGCCAACGCTACCCATGCATTCGCGACCTCGCTGCACCGGGATAGAAAAGTGCGTTCATTTCGAGGGCTTCTCGCAGTGCAAGGAGGAGGCGAGGGCAGAATGCCTTCATATGTGGGCTTTGCTTAGGCGCGGGCTTCTCCGCTTTTCTTTCTTATCCCCTTGCGCGCGGCGTGCGACGCGCAACCTCGGGACCAAACTGCGCTGTGAAAAAAAAAAAAAAAGCTCCTCTTTGTTTTTTTCTCTTCTCTTTGTTCCGTGGATTGTGTTTTTGTTTGTTTGTTTTTGCCGCCTTTCGCAAGCTGTTTCGTTTCGCTTTGCTTAGGCGAGGGCTTCTCCGCTTCTCTTATCTCCTTGCGCGCGGCGCGTGACCCAAAGTCCAGACTGCGCTGTGCAAAAAGAAAAAAAAAAGCTCCTCTTTGTTTTTTTTTTCTTTTCTCTTGTTCGGTGGATTGTTTTTTTTTTTTTTTTTGCCGCCTTTCGCAAGCAGTTTCGTTTCGCTTTGCTTAGGCGAGGGCTTCTCCGCTTCTTTCTTATCTCCTTGCGCGCGGCGCGCGACCCGAAGTCCAGACTGCGCTGTGCAAAAAAAAAAAAAAGCTCCTCTCCATGTTTCTTTTCTTGCTTCCGTTGGATCTTTTTTATTTTTTAACGCCTTTTGCAAGGTGTTTTGTTCGCCCACGCTGCCCATGCATTCGCGACCTCGCTGCACCAGGATAGAAAAGTGCGCTCATTTCGCGCGCGTGGGGGGAGGGGGTCAAAATTTTGACGTCAGAGTTGGGGGTGCGTTTATTACGCGAGTGAAAAAAAAATTCAAAATTTTGAGAGCCAACTTGGGGGGTGCGATCATTACGCGAGTGTGTTCATTGTGCGAGTAAATACGGTAGTGGCTACAGCGAAGCGATCACGATTTCCCATTGCCTTTTGCACTTCATTATAGCCGAAGTCGGTTATAACGAAATAGCGGATATAGCGAAGTGTTTTCCGATTCCCGTTGACTTTGTTATAACCGGTCTCAACAGTATCCGGGCGCAGCGGATTTGGTGACACAAGCAATCTACTAGAACATGTTCAAGGGACTCGGGGCTTCTTCCGCTCAGAGTCCGCGCTACGTTCCACGTATAAGGATTTCTCCTGATCTGATTTTTCATATTTCCACATGCGAAGCGACTGGATTCCAGGCACACTCTTGGCGTCCTTCCACCCTAGTTTTTTTCGTTCTCGAAATACCTCAAGCTCGCCACCAGTAGGCTTGGTGCTTTGTGAGCCCCCCTACCCCGTCGTACGCATTATTGCGGTGCCCCGTTGCCGAAAACAGGGGTGTGACATCTGCACCAATTGCACCATTTTGATACTAACCCAATTTTCTGCGCCTAGTTGCGCCAAAAACGCGAAATCGGTCGAAATTGCGCCACACTGTGCCAAAGTAACTAAAAAACGACAAAAAAAGTTTGCGGTGACGCTAGATTTAGCGGGAAACGAGAGCTTTGTTGGCAGCATTCAATCTCGTCGTAGTAAAGTACACGGCGTGGGTACAGGGTGGCGCAAGCAACCGCCGGATTCAAAGATTTCAGCTGTAATATCCTTCTATGCCTATGATATGTGGTCTTTTCACGATTTTCCCATTTTCCTACTACTTTCCGCTGTCATTTTTGACTGCATGCTAACGGTGCGCTGTCACACGGTCTCGCTGTCTGGCCGCGAGAGGTACGACGCACAGGCTATCAAGATGAGCAAACCTAAGTATTACTTTCGTTTTGAGAGCAAACCTTTTCTTAAAAGTGCTATTGAGCGCCTTCATTGTGTAATTGTTCATTCGTGTCCGTAATCTCGTCAAAATGGACGGCGCCGTTGCCGTGAGTACTTTCGGTTATCACACACGTGCTTCCAGTGCGTGAGCAATCGAATGAATCGGTCACACCCGTATTTAGCGTGCATGTGGTGCTCATTCTTTTTCTACCAATTCACTTTTTACCTTGTGACTCACTTTTGTGGGGAGTTTTTCCTATCTGCACGTGCTTTCTACGAGCATCCGATCGATGTTAGGTTCTACTAAACCATGCTTCCCTGTTCGTGCTCTTGAATCACCGCTTTAAAAAGTTTTGCACTACAATTGCGCTTTGGCACCAGTTCGTATAAGCTTGAGGTACCTGGTGCCCACCCAACTTTGCAGCATGCCTGTGTTACCTGTCCTCATCTATGCGCATAAAACTCACGTTTGCCTTTTCCGTTTCTTTTCCTTTTATACTTATCTCGGTGCGTATCGGCGCTGATGGCTTATTGGAACCAGGGTGGACAAAAATAATGATTAAAAAAGAAAAATCTGATTTATGTAATTTATATCAGATTTTTTATTATTTAAATTGCTGATCAGCTCCTCTAACATTTTCTGCTCCTAATCTTCTCCAAACTGTTGACTTTTCTGCTTTCAAGTTGCTCCAAAATGCATAAACTGCTGCTCCAAAACGAGAATTTTGTGCTGCTAAGCTGCTCCAAAATCCAGATTTTTCTGCTCCAGAAATTGCTCCAAAACCTGTTTCACCTGTCTCACCGCTGCGAAAAGATCCACTTCGTCGTCGGGATCTCACTGCACTGCAACTAGTGAAGTTGGTACCGGTTCTTAAAATGGGCGGCCGCTCCATCGCTAATGTAAGTGAGGCGAGAGTAGATTGGTGCATTGTCCTTGATAGGGATGTCGCGAACCACCCTAGGTTCGATTTCGAAAGGTTTCGATATTTGCGAAGCGAACTGAGGTTCGATTTCGAAAAATTTCGATATTTTCTTGCCGACCGAGGTTCGAATTCGAAAAATTCGCAACTTTCGATAACAGTAGAGTTTCGAATTCGAAAAGTTCGAAGCTTTCACGGTTTCTAAAATTTCGGGTTCGAATATTTCGAATATTTTTTTACTTGAGGTTCGATAAATTCGAAGATTTCGAACTTTCCGAACTTGAAATTCGAGATATTCGAAAAATCAGAATTTCTTAATATCTGAAGTTCGAAAAGATCGAAGATTTCGAAATTCTTTGGAAATGAAATTCGAAAACTTCGAACGCTTCGAATTTTTATAGACATGAAGTTCGAACAATTCGAAGATTTCGAATTTCTTTCTGCATAAAGTTCGAAAAGTTCGAAAATTTCGATTCTCTTTTAACGCTGAATTCGAAAAAAAAAAAAACTTCGAAGATTTTGAATTTTTTTCAAGTCCAAGTTTTCAAAGTTCGAAGTCCAGTTTTCAAGTTCCTCCGCAGTTTCAGTTTCAAATAACGTTTTCACGACTCACTGGTTTTCACGAAATCCAGTTTAGAAAAGTTAAGGTGTGATATCTAGACTCTGTGAAGTTGGTCAGGCAATTAAATGAGACGATAAGTGTCCCGGATGTGCTGGAATATTTGCCAGTGCAGAGTGACGTGTGACCATAGATCAGTAATTGTGACCGCCAGCCCGGGGGGGGGGGGGGTCTTTAACGTGCATCACGCAGTAGTGATCACACGAACACACTGTTTTACGATACTCGTTCAGTTCGAAATGGCCAGGGGCGGGCAGGAGGTTGAGGCTCAGAAAAACCTTGAAGCGACCTGGCAAACTACATCCCCACCCCTTGCACGCTGGTAGTAATCCGATCGAACGCCGCCTGAGTGACGCTGGCATATAGTAAGTTAAGTTTGTAATTGTCCTGGAGGTTTATTTTCTGGGACGGAGGAATCGCCTCGCAAAAAGCACAGAAGCCGACACAACTCGAGGTCGAGGAGCGTTCTACCATACAAGTGGCGTCGGAAGAGGAAAAACGGGGGAGGGAAGAGGGGAGGGGGGGGCCTCAGTCCCCCTTCCCCCCTTCCAGATATTTCGGACTGTTAAAGAAAACAATACGGGGAAAGAGGGCGTGGTTGTCCTGGAGGTTTATTTTCTGGGACGGAGGAATCGCCTCGCAAAAAGCACAGAAGCCGACACAACTCGAGGTCGAGGAGCGTTCTACCATACAAGTGGCGTCGGAAGAGGAAAAACGGGGGAGGGAAGAGGGGAGGGGGGGGGGGGCCTCAGCCTCCCTTCCCCCCTTCCAGATATTTCGGACTGTTAAAGAAAACAATACGGGGAAAGAGGGCGTGGTCGAGCTTATTTTAATCTGAAATTATTTATGCCTACGAATAGCTACTTTCGCTCTTCACTGCATAAAATATCGCGTAGATGATCATTGTTAGAAACTCGTTGTCAGAAGGCACTACTCGTCACATGGTTAGTTTTTTGGAAGTTCAAAGCTATGTCTTTATGACCTAAATAACTGTGCCAATGATAAAAAAAAATAATAATAAATGCGGGGATGAAAAGCTGGAGAAAGAAAAAACTATCAAGAACTCGCCGGATGTGTTGTATTCTTGCATATTCAGAGGTTCAGAACTTTGAAACAACTTTCTCCTACCAAAATGTGTACAGGCTAAAAGAAACACGTCCCAAGAACGTGAAGCGAAAAAAAAAATTTTTTTCTCTTTTAATGACGTGCTGAACTTGAACAATATTAGAAATCTTCACCCATGAGTTAATTTATTCCTTAACGTGAAAAAACAATAAATACATTATTTTGTATTCTGCAGATGGCAATGATATGTACTGTCTGTGGTGTTAATTTAAATGCGATACCTCACACAACTTAGACAAAAATAAATACCAAGTTTAGGGCATAATTGCATGTAGATACATGTTTGGACATTTCTTCGAAACTCACCTTGAATAACAATAGTCATATCTTAAGACGACACTTATCTAGGCTATACATAGATCATTCTTAAAAAGTTTAACATCTCTACCCTAAATAGCTTCGGTTACATCGCGCTTCAAATCTGGCGCAAACGATAATCGTCAAAAACCCGTCGTCCTTCCTCGCTACTTCGGGAATTTATTTCTTTAAAATTAAGCATGCCAGAACATTGAAATAAACGGCATTGTCTTTCGTAAAGAACGGAACAACGCATGTAAAAGTTCAAGAAAAAAAAAATTACGAATGTACCTCACTACTTGAATTCAAATGAAACCGTCCGCCGGTCTTTCGAAGTTCGACGAACGTCGAACTTTTACCCTAAAAGTTCGAAGTTCGTCGAACTTCTGACTTTTCAGGATTCGAAAGTTCGAAACTTTTCGAATTCTATTGATAAATAAGTTCGAAAGTTCGAAAATTATTGATTTCCTTAGCATAGGAAATTCGAAAGTTCGAACAGCTTCGAACTTTTTAGTGCAAAAAATTCAAAAGTGCGAAAATCATCGAATTTTTTGGTCAGTCAAGTTCGGAAGTTCGACAAGCATCGAATTTTGCAGTGTGATAAGTTCGAAAGTTCGAAAAGGATCGAATTTTTTGGCGTAATAAGTTCGACGGTTCGAAAAGCGTCGAACTTCTTAGCTTAACAAGTTCGAAAATTCGACTTCCGTCGAATTTTACGATATAGAAAATTCGAAAATGCGAAATCTTTCGAACCTTCCGAATCGCTTGATTCGATCATCGAAACTTCGATTCGAAAAAAGTTCGCGGCATCCCTAGTCCTTGAGGCGTGCCTTAATTTTTGGCATGGCCAGGCATGCATGCGCTGAGTCACGAGTTAAAACGTCGCAAATAGCGGCATAGCTCTGCGTCGACTTCCTTGACATTACAACGCACATAAAGATGCTGATTTGTTTCTTCTGCAAATGGTACGCTTGTACCTCGTCCATAGGCACCACGGTTTAATTCTCGGCCGAGTCAAAGTGGAAAACAATAGCACCTCTTTCACGAGACTGCTTCTCGTCATGTATTGCCTTTGCTTGCACGCGTCGTAGGTAATTGTGAGGGATCAAATTTATCAGTCTTTTGAAGCTCCTTGATAAAGGCTGCGGCCATCAGCGTCTTCTTAATTAACTTCCTCGATTCCCATGTGTCGAAGATTACCTCCTCACCATGTCCATTATCGAATTTTTCCAATGTCAATTCTTCCGTTCTTGGGCACTGGTCACACTTGCTGAGGAAGCAAGGGCAAATAGGGTGCGGACAAACACAGAGAGCCTGTACATCTTCCACAAAAAGTGAATCTTCTGTTGTATTTTTCAGCTTCATGACACATAGCTGGAAATTGGCACAGTAGGTACAAACACACCGCATGGTGTGGCAAGTACTTGATCCACTGAAGTCGCAAATATATAAACTTTGTGAGGCCAATCCTAAAGCTGGGGTGGGCAAGTTTGTAGGCGCTGTATGCTGCGCGCAGGGATCGGGTAATGAAGCGTTTTGGAACCCATTGGGTCTCTCTCTTGATTTTCACGCGCACATCTTCCTTATTCGGACTTTGCCTTTAGCAATCTAACTCGCCCATTTTGTAATATGCAAGCACTGCGTTAACATCCTCTTCACGAACCTTGCATCTACACGCCACGCCTTCTCCGTTCTCCGTATTTGTTCTTCCGAGGGAGGGGCTGTTGTGCCACCGCAGGAGGAATGACTCTGATGTTTGCCATCGCCACACGCCTTGCCGGTTATGTTTACACCCCGCAGGGGACGTTGCCGGTGTCGCGTATCGCTGCCTGTAGTCGGTGAGATACGATCGCCTTTGCGCACGCGGATGTAACCTTTGGCCTCACTTTCTGCTTCAGCCTCACATTCGGGCGGAGGGGAGGAGGGGCTGCCACCTATTTTGTTGGCAACTCTGCATCAAGAAACACGTGTTTTCCTCCGCCGTCTTCAATTATGCTCCGGCTTAAAGTTCAGCTACGCCGTGCGTTATAATACAGTAATATACCACCGGCAGTGATTTGATTGCTGCTCCAATTGCGCCAAACTGCGCCAAGGGGCTAACCCTGCTACATCCTGCTACATTTCGCCAAAATATGGGTAATCTGCGCCAAGCCTGCGCCAAAGGACCAATTTAGGTTGGCTTTCAAAACCGAAACTAAACTGAGTACTGTAATGGACTTCTTCCAAAACCGACACTCCCCATCGCGGCAAAATACCACGCAGTGCACTCTGGGAACTAGTTGGCCACTCAGTTTCGGTTTCAACTGAGCAGCTTCATCTCATGCTATCACGCCGCGACCGAGCGCGCTGCTTGCGTTTTCGATTATCTGGCTTGTCACGAACGTACGATACACTCATTCTCGAGCGATACAAAACAAAGACCGGGGCACTTTCCTTGATTCCCGAAACACCGGGTATTATGGGTGCGTGTGGAAACGTAGTAAGACGTGGCTTCGTCACCTCACTCCACGAGTGCATCTTTGAGTTCAATTTCAGTAATCCCGTCTAATACCAGTGAACTACAACTGAAATTTGGTCACCTGGAGCCTTACACGTATTTTGTTTGCCAAACGTCCGCTTCTTGTTACTTAATGGGGCGAAAAGCAAGCCGCATCCTCACAGGAGTATCAAAGTCGAGCCCAGCGTTGACGCATGAACTTTTAAGGAAGCGCAATAAATTCGACCTCACTACTGCACAAAAGTTACTATGATGTCTTCCCTGTGTCATCATATATCTCCCACTCAAATTTTATGCTGATGGAAGATTAAGTTTTCGCAAACGCTAAGATCGGCTAGCTACGACGGAGGCCCTAACAAGCGTCCGCTACTCCTCGCTAAGCCTTTTTGGACGAGCTTTTGCTGACGCCCAAGATCTGTGCCTGAACGGTGTGTCTGAAATTATCTCCGCATACTCAAGCAGGAAGAAAGCAAACATATAACAAATATTATGGGCATTAGCAACCGTTAAACGCGCTTTGAATAATTTTGTTCGTTTGGCGCACTGCATAGGGGTTCATGCTGTCCGGCGCGCTTCCGGCGAACGGTGCGACATTCTTCACACAAGTGTTCGACTTTTGCTTTCTTAAAACGGTTTGTATGTGCGAATGTGCCTATATAATTTCAGGATAACTTATGCGCATACGCGATGTTGAATATTAGTGAAATGCAAGCGGGTGGGGACTTCACTTCGTGCAGTGCTGCGGGTCAGTACAGATAAGAGATAAGAAGTGTGTTAAAACTGAGCTTTTCAATGGCGCCTCCGAGTTTTACCTCGCGTACTCAGGCGTATTAAGAAAAGCAGTTATTGTAAAAAGTAATATTTCGTCTATGGACGCACGAAACAAACAAACTTCCTGATTAACAACACTTATGTAAAGGCGCGAGCTCGATGCATGCATACTTATTGGTTGCTACAGCTTGTTGATTCGTACACAAGCAAGATCCCCGACCTTCGCAGCGTCGAGATTCCCAGCACTGGCTCGTGTCCACATACCTCGATCGGATCGCTAACAGAACGGCTCAAGTACAAAAATACAACAAGCAAGTGTTAAGACAAGCTATGCGAAGGGCAAGTTCGTCTGCTTCTTGCGCAGGAGGTTTCGGTGACGTCAGAACGCCGAGCCCTGATTGGCTGATCGCGACCCCTTATTTGAGCGTTGTCTGCTCCTTTGCAACGTCGTCTGCTCGCAACGTCGTCTGCGTCTGTCTTACCTTTCCTGCAACTTTCGAAAATGCAGAGGCCAGATTCACGAAACGATCTTACGCCAAAAATGTGCGTAAGACAAAACGTAAGAACAAATTCGTATTCACGAAACAAAATTATTGTAAGTTTTGCGCAGGTTACGACGGAATCCTACGACAGCTCCGAAGCTGTCTTACGCACTTCTTACGACCAAATCAACATGGCCGACAGCGTCGCCCAGTTACTTCGTCGCGACGACCAACGGACGTTTATTTTTGTACGTGCTCTTCTCACGCGTCCCGACTACAAGCAAGAAAAAAAAGTAAAAAGTACTTGCAATAAACCACGACGAACAAGAACGCTGGATCCACAAACACCCGGGAAATGCTCCAACGGCCACGATTCCACGGACCCCGACCAAGCGAGCTCGGCAGATAGGCCTAGCAGGCACTCCGACTCACGGGCTGCGGTGCTCCGACGGTCCTTGGCCAAGATTGTTTGCCCACGACCGGCTGGCGTGCCGAATGGTATATGCCTGCGCGACCCTTGTGAACCCTTCCAGTATTATACTTTGATCGCTGACCTCAATTTTAGATTAAGAGGTCAATTTCTTCCTCTTGTCATCTCCTTGTTTTCCGAGGCAGCGGTGACTCTCGCCGGTGAAAAAGCGGTGAATCTCCGACAGACGCAGGAAAGGTAAAGCAGCCATCGCTTTGACTAGCAGACGTAAAGCAGACGACGTTAGCTGCGCCAACCCGCCAACGCCGTTAAAGAGTGAGGAGTCTCGCCGCATACGCAAGGAGGGGAAAAGTATTTGGGAGGGAACTTGCGGACACTCTCGCTTCTTAGCAGACAAACCTCGGTGCCTCGGGACACCTCGCGAGTGAGTCCTTTATAATAATATAATAATAATAAGTTTATTTCGACATGCATATGTCTGGGAGGCTACGGCAAAAGAAGACGCGTAGTCCTCTGACTTGGCCACCAGCCCCTATTACAGCACTCGGCATGTACTTCTAAGGATACCGAAAAAAAATGAACATAAATTACCTAATTCACATCAAAATAAGTCCACGGATGAAAACATTTGAAGAGTCACAAAGTTGAGTAAAAAAGAACAAACACTGTTACAAATAATATAATTGATCACATTTGCACATTTGAACTAATGGCACAAGTGGCAGGTGCATATTATTCGATTGAAAGAAAATACAATTTGATCATTTTCCTAAACATCTGGAGATTGCTACAGTTGTGTACCGTTTGAACTATATTTGAGTGATTATTTAGTAAGTCAGCAATTTGATAATGAAGTGTTTGAGTACCATAGTTTGTTCTAACGTTTTGTTTGGTGTAAAAGGTGTGTCTAAGAGTGTAATCGGCAGGCTTATGAAGGTAGGCGTTGAAGAAAGAGGTCTCATCCCGCTTTATCTCGTCAAAGATAATGTTCGCTAATTTAATAGAAAAAACATGTCCGATCGGGAATAGCTTGTATTTTTCGAATGTGGGCGATGAATGCTGAATATTACCTAAATTATCTATGAACCTAACGGCCTTCTTTTGTAAAAGAAAAACTTTTTCAATGTTTGTTTTCGTCGTGGTTCCCCAAACTAAAAGACAATACTGTAGGCGGCAATACACAAGAGTGTAGTAAAGCTGTAGTTTAAGCCAGTTTGGTAACAAGTGTCTGATTTTATTCAGTATACCAATTGAACGTGATATATCACATCTAATTTTATTTACATGATTCTTCCAACTTAAAAACTCCTCAAACCAAACCCCAAGGAACTTATGAGCCGAAGTGCTTTCTATCGTAGAATTTAAAAATGTAACATTCAACTTACGCTGGACAGGTTTATTTCTGGACCTGAATATAACATATTTTGTTTTCGCTGTGTTTAACTCTAGTTGGTTAGACCGCAACCACTGAGATAGCTTTGACTTCCCTCCTTGATGCGCGCCTGCTAGTTGTTAGACAAAAACAGCGTACCGCTCTAGTTATTTCGTCTGCCCTCTCTGAAAGGCTAAGTCGAGCTCGCTCGTAAAGACCTGCACTTCCGAAAGTCGCAGGAAAGGTAAGACAGACGCAGACGACATTTTAATGGAGCAGACGACGCTCAGATAGGGGGTCGCGATCAGCCAATCAGGGCTCGGCGTTTTGACGTCACCGCTACCTCCCTTCTCATGCGCAGAAGACGAAAATGAGCCCACTTGCGAGGCGTATACGTCTCGTGCTTGTGCTAAAGCTTCGAGGTCTGGCCATTTAGGTTAGTTTAGAGACCACAAGTGACGCTCTCGGGACCAGAAAACATGAGATAACGGCCGTTAATAGTCCACGCTCTGTGTATAAACCGAAACCATGCCACTCTCCTCCCTGGCCAACTAGTTCCCAGAGTGCAACGCGCGCCGTGTTGCATGCAGGGCTTTATGGAAGTAGTCTGTTGAGCAGGCGTGTGTTATGTGGCGCAAGCGGCCACCTGACACAAAGTACCGTGCATCAATTGTCCACCCGGTCTTGCATGGTTTTCCCGGCGTCTCGCGTTTCGCGCTCTCGTCTTGTGGGTCTCGTCTCTCGTCTCTTTTTTTATATTTTCAGCAATAGACGCGGATGTGTGCAGACGCTGCGACGCTAGCGTGCCGGGTACCAGCCATGCCGTCATGCTGTGAAACGAAACCACGTTTTTGCACGGCAGGAGTTACTTTGTAAGCTGAAGCAATGGCCGTGGAAAAACTATATTTGGTCACTGCCTTTCAGTCACTGTAATGGCGCGACGTCGAATGTTGCCGTCCCCACATCACTGCAGATATGGTACTTTCTAAAATGAAACTACCGTAAAATTACGAGCAAGCGCCCCCACCGCACGCAAGTCAAAATTACCTGCAAAGTGGGGGGGGGGGCGCTATCCCGGAACGGCACCAAAATTCAAGATTGCGATGACAAAAATTTTCCTCCAGAAAAAGAAAAAAGAGTGCAGTGCACACAGATTTAATATTTTATTTATCTCTGAGAACATAGACTTTATTAGGCCAAAGATTTGTCACTGCTATATTAATCCCTTTCAAAACCACCTAAAGATTCCTCAGAGTCGGCAGCAAGAAAAAGTTTGCAGCATTCCGCGATGTTTCCCAACTGCATGCCGTTGGCTATTTTGACAGCCTCTTCAGAAAGAAGTCGGTAGCTAATGGCTCATTCTGCACTTCTTTCGCGCTCCAGGTATTCAAAGAGCGCGTTGCCAACGTATTCACTGAACACCGGCATGCCGTTACTTAGCTTTCGTTGAACCTTAGCTTTCCCGTAGTTTGACTGTAGCAAATTGTCAAAATTCTTGTCTCATTCCCGTATCCGGTCGAGCTTGATGTGTCGAGGCCGTCTGGTGTACGTCTTTCCCGTTTTCCCAATGCCATTGGACGACCTCGATTTCCTTTGCCACTGTGTAAGAATGCAAAGCCGACCTGACACCCCCAAAACAAAGCGACAATGGCGCATAGTGACCGGGCTGATCGCGCTGCAAAGTAGGATTGGATTGGATTAGATTCTTGGACTGAACTTCGCAGGCCAGTGTTGCCTGGGCGCGGTCGGCGCGGTGCGTGATGCAAGTGCGGAGCGGGGAGGGGGGCGCTTTCCCGGAACGGCGCGGAAATGTGAAATTAGCGGTAAAGTTGGGGGTGGGCTCTTGCTCGGGTGGGGGCGCTTGTTCGGAATTTTACGGTAAGTACCGCCGCATGTTCATCAACATTCCTGTTCTTGTTTAAATCATGCGTTACTACAAAAATCCATCTTTAATTCAAAGACTGCTCTGTCAAAGTATTGATTATCAGATTCCTCTCGGTGGGCCTCCTTTCGAGAGGGACCTTGGTACGTGAAAAATCTGCCGTGAAAGAAAGTTGGTGAAGAGAAGTGAGCTAAAGCAAAGAAGGCAATGTCTGCACGCTGAACCCGCACAGCGTGCTTGTTTTTCTCGAGTTCAGTCGTTGCACAAAGCGCTCGAAGAACTTTTTGAGGCTGGCTCGCAATGTCTTGCATCGATTCACTCAGGTTCTTTATTTTTTGTGTGTTTAGCTTGTACCTTGTTTCCCGGCCTGGCAAGCACGCGCCACTGGACTGTTTTTGTCGCATGCTCGAAAGTTACATTTTGTGTACAATTTTGGGGATAAGTTAGCGACGGAGCTGAGGGGCATGGTTTCGGTTTCGATTGGACAACCGTTGTCTGCACTCGCGCGACGAAGCATGCCCAACAGCAAGCCTGCCGAAGTTGGCCTCACGTGCATGCGAACATGATTGCGTGACTGAGGCACCAGCTGGGACGCTTGCAATTCATTGTTTTACGTTTGCTTAATTTCAATGAAAATCTGGCATGTCAGGAACCAGTAAAACGGTGGCAAGCGGTTTTTCGAAATTGCTTGGCAATGCCTACAGTACTGTACACTTGTGGGATGTCTGAGCAGTAAATACAGAAGCAGCGAGTTCCGTCACAACACGTCACATCAGAACACAGCACAACACAAAGTGCCCTTCGTTTGTACAGAACTTAAAACAAATATTTTTATTTTCCTAAGAATATCTGCTCCAAAATCCACTTTTGCTGCTCCGAAACACTGTCTTGGCTGCTCCAAAAGCCGCTTTTGCTGCTCCAAAACACTGTTTTGGTTGCTCCGAAACGTGCGGCAAAATGGCTTAGGCCAATCACATCACTGCGCCGGCTTAACCTTCCGTTCACGCCACGCCGTTTATCAGTCGGGCCAAAGGCTTCCGTAACGTCGCTCGGTCCTAGCGGTTCTTCGAACGACGAATCAAATTATTTTGTCAGCCAAGTACTTGTATTAAAGTACTAATCTGAAAAGGTAGCACCATGAGCATCTAACCAGCGAAGTATAACACCCTAATAAGTATTGGGCTCGCCGTAAAGTTCAGTATTTATTGGCAATACCAGCCACATCAGCGATGAAAACAAGTTCACGTGTTATTTCTAGAGTGCTTCATGGCACCTGGACATTATTTTGACCAAGTACGGATACTGTGGCATGTGTCGCTCGTGTACTACTAGTCGTTAAGACAGAAACGCCCCAGTGGTAATTGATGCGACCTAGACCTGGTTACACATATTTTTTTAAACAAAATAAAACAACATGTTTTTGCAGATTTGTAATTACTGGTCATCAAGGGCCCATTGGGTAAAATTTAAAGAAAATCGAGAATGAGTATTTTTTTAATTGCCTCATCAAAATCGCAAAATCTTGACTTTTTTATTTCGATGAAATTTCTGGGCTCAGTGCAGAAAATACTTTCAACAGTAGAGCACTAATTAATTGGCTAAAACTTGACGAAGCATTAAACACTCAACACAAAAAGTTTCAGCTTTAGAATATAAATTTAAAGAGACTTAAAAATTCGCCAAAAAATGCCTTATTATGTAAGATTTGCTCAAGAAGCTAAGTTTGGCAGTTTATTTCGCTTGAAATATATGCTCATATAACTTAACTTGAACAAATTCTGGTAGTAAAGTAGGAGTGCATTAAACATTAAAAAGTTGACGGTGTAGAAAGCAGCATTATTTATTCCTCTTTCCTTCAAAGTTGCGTGATAGCGCAGTTGGGAAAATTGGTGTTTCAACCTTCTCTAGAATGCGATTTTTCTCACGAATACAAGGAAGTATCTTGAATAAGTAAGGTCTGTCCCGTTGTGAGGACAGGTTTCGCTACCTCATATAAAAATTTAATTGAAAACAAAAAATAGTCATGACACCACCATGACCATCCTTATCTGAATACACCCTAAAATGCAAAGAACCTGTGTGGATCAAGATCATGAACATGAATGCCAGAAGTGTTTTGAATGAAGTCAACGTAATTGAAAGCATAATCCTGGAACCATAAACCTGATATTATCGTAATTACAGAAACATGGCTGCATAAAGATGTCCTCAACTCTCAAGTAACTCCCCTGAACTACACAATAGTAAGAAAGGATAGAGAAGGAAGAGGCGGTGGAGTTGCTATCGTGATTCTAAATAACATTCAGTTTTCTGCTCTTGATGAAGTATGTGACGTTGAAGCATTGCAGATTAAAACTAAGCTCAATAATAGTTCTGTGTTTATTGGTGGATATTATTGGCTTCTAAATTCGCCGGCTGAGGTGATAATAAAGCTTCAAAGTTATATGGGCTTAAATCCACGTCACGAGGACAACATATTACTTTTGGGGGATTTCAACTTACCAAGGGTAGATTGGTCATCACTTTCTCCTGGATCGACGGAAGTAGCCAGCTGTGACCAATTAATAGAGCTTGCATTTTGCTACAATCTATCCCAGGTTGTAACTGATCACACAAGAGTGAGTTCAACAAGGTCATCAGTTTTGGACCTAATTTTTATATTGGCACGCTTGAAATCGTTTCTTTCCGGCTCTGAAACTATCAAGGGCCCTTTGGATCATAAAATGGTACTTGCATCTTTAGAAATGAACCCAATTATTACTCATAGTTACTCGCAAAAGATGGTTCTAAAGTTCGGGGCTGGTGATGATATCAGCATGCTCGATTATCTTGACAAGTCATTGGATGACTTTACATTTCTTTTCCATTCCAATGCCAGTACTGACACGCTATGGAACTTCTTTACGAGTACCATGACTAAGCAATGCCTTGAGTGGTTTATTCCAAAGTGTACTATACTTCGTTTCAGCTTCCGTCCGAGCACAGCCAAAGGCTGAGGGACGGTTCGCAACTTCGAGGAGAGCATTCCTACGCACCACAAAGTAGTCCGCCAAAGTAATTTTTTTTTAATAACTGTTTTGTGCGTGAACATTGCACAATATTTCAGATGTGTACTGCTGAGAATGATTTGCAACCAAAGGAATTAAATATCTGAAGTTTATGTGTTTATTAATATATGTAAATGCATGTGGTTTGGTGAAAACACGTACATCCGCTGGCAACACGGCTGCAACGCTCGGTTTTTCTGTGATTTCGGCGATTTCGTTCCCGTTATGGCCGAGTCATGTGCTTCGCTGCTTTCCTCACCGAGTCGCTTCAAAATGTCCTTTCGCAAAGGCACACAGCGTGCTGAAAGTAGAGGAATGTACGCCGGGGCGCCTGCAACGTCTACTTTCCTGCACAGCATTTGAGTCTGCTCCACACGTGATTGGATCTTGGTGAATAGTGGTGCGGCGGCAATTGGAAAGCAGACATGCTACTCGGGCTCCCGTAGGGAACCTACACAGTAACTCTAGCCTGAGCCAGCTAAGTTCTCCCTCTGGAATTATCGCCTTGGCAAGGCGTGCCCACGCTACTGGACTGGTTTTCAACCAAAACATGGTTGCCCTTAAATGTGCATAGACGAAAGAGGCCGGACAAGCTAGAAAGCGGCCGCAGATGACGAACCAGAAGAACATAACAGAAGGAAAAAAGGAAATTTTGCACATTTGGGTGTAAAGCCCCGATAAATTTAGCCATTCTTCGGTGCCATGGTCATGCCTTTCGAACGAAGTGCCACCAACAGCAGACAGTAAAAACAGTAAAACTCGGTGAACTCTGTAATCCAAGGTCTTAACTAATCTCTTTTCTTTTATTAGTGGACTCTTGTGTGTCTGTAATAATAAGACAAACCTGAATGTATTTACCCAGTTTCTTCCCAAAACGAGCTGTCCATAAGCTGCACTGCGGGTTTTAATATTCACGAGGCAGAGTTGCATAAGGAGGGATTGGTCCCCCAAAATTGTCTATATAGTGGGGTGTCTATATTAGCAGGACAGGACCGCATCACATGTTGAGATTCTGTTACTGGTAACTTCAAGGAAGACTTTCAGTCTGACTTGCCATAATCAGTCGTTTACAATTAGAGAACGACATATTTTACAATCTCAGAAATATTGTTTTTGTTCCACTTTCTGAATAATTAGGTATCTAGCTTCCCAAAAGTAGTTGGATCCAGATTTATAATCCAAAGTTAATGAGTAAAATCATTTTCTTGCGAGAAAAAAAATTTCAAAACAGAAAACCTTTTTAAAGTGACAAGATATCTAAGTATGATTTAGAAATCAAGATAATAAAAACATATATGATTTTTTCTGAGGGATTTTTACTTTTCAATGTTAGGGACTTCCCTTAATGGTGCCAGTTGCATTTGAGTGCTTTTGTGAATCGGATCTTAAAGCGCAGCAAAATATTAAACTATAGCAGCAGCAAGAATGCGTTAATGACTACTCTTTTCCAAACTAAGTGGCTATTTTGTTTATGCTTTCCTTGTGTCAATATACATATGGTCTTTTCTTCTAGGTGATGGAGCCACATTTTTGGGGGAGACCAGCTGCCCCCTGAAAGTTGCCGAGGACATCTGGTTCGGATGCTGTTCCTGCACCTATGTCACCAAAGATCAGCATGTAATTGTGAGCCACCTGACTGCCCATGGTGATGAACAAGCCAAGTGCCAGCATCCTCCCATGTCTTGCTCTAGGTCCCAAGTGCTTGGCAACACTCAAAAGCACAATAGTGAAACGCCATTTAAATGCAAGCTTTGCCCCGAAGAGTTTGCTTATAATTCCCATCTGACCCGTCATAATCGAACGCATACTGGTCAAAAGCCATTTAAGTGCAAGCAGTGCCCCAAAACCTTTGCTCAAAATTCCAATCTGCAAAGACATAATCGAATGCACACAGGTGAAAAGCCATTTAAGTGCAAGCAGTGCCCCCAAGCCTTTTCTCATAATTGCCATCTGAAAAATCATATTCGAATGCACACAGGTGAAAAGCCATTTAAGTGCAAGCAGTGCCACCAAGCCTTTACTCGAAACTCCCATCTGAGAACTCATAATCGAAAACACACTGGTGAAAAACCATTTAAATGCAAGCAGTGCCCCAAAGCCTTTGCTCAAAATTCCTATCTTAGAAAGCATAATGAAACTCACACTGAGGAAAAGCCATTTCAGTGCAAGCAGTGTCCCCTAGCCTTTGCTCTAAATTCCAATCTGAGAAAGCATAACCGAACACACACTGGTGAAAAGCCATTTAAGTGCAAGCAGTGCTCCAAAGCCTTTGCTCGAAATTTCACTCTGCAAAGCCATAATCGAACGCACACAGGTGAAAAGCCATTTAAGTGCAATCAGTGCCCCAAAGCGTTTTCTCTTAGTCGTATTCTGATCCGTCATCATAAAACACACAGTGTTTAAAATCCTTACAAGGGCAAAGAATGCCTGAAAGCTTTGCTCAGAGTAGGAGTTTACCCACCAGAAACAGATGCACACGTGCAGAATGCCTTGTGGTTGACCCGTAAGTTAAGCATGCCCCCTGTGTAATCATTTAACTCATGGTGTGAACTTTATGCCATTTCAATCGAAGTATGCATATTCCCGAGTTGAAGATAGGTCAAAAAGGTTTTGCTCATTTTTTATGTTCGCCACACTGAAGCCTTTATGCACAATAAGCCTCACAAATTCCTGCGGTGTCCCAGGACGTTGTCTATGCTATCTTACCTTTTCGGGCATATGCTAACCGATGAGGTCCACAAACCTTAAGAACATTTGCGTAAAACCTGAACGAAGTGGTCCTTTCAAATGCCAGCAATCTCCGAGAAACTTGTATTGGAATATTGGAATTCAAGCTTGGTTGGCCGCATAGACTGTGCACACAGAGCCAGACTATAGTCTATTTGGCCTTGCTCTGGAGCCTCTTGTCTAAATGCCATTGTTTGTCATCACTCTAATGTATTGGTAGTAGTAAATGATTCATCTCCAACTGTGATCTAGAAACTAGGTCAATAAATAGGAGACATTGTTTAATGTTTTTCAGAGCAGCTACTCTGTGTTCTGCACCTGAATGTGCATTGGGTCATGCTCTAGCTCTTGTTCCAAGCTCCCTTGAACTCGCTCGGGGTGTGCTGTTTGAGGCGAGGTCTAATATGTTTGTAAAAATGTCTTTATAGTTTTTCCTTTATACTACTACTTTCTACGAGGAAGATAGAATGTAACAAAAGTTAATGTGTGACCAGAATTTAATCTTGTTTATGAAAAAAAAAAGGTTGGCAGTTTAAAAGTTTTACATTGTTTCTTTCAGCGGCTGCCGATTTTGGTACTGAAGTAACGGCTCGTTGACACCCCTGCGACTGCTTACGACCGGATAAGCTAAAAACCGGTTTTTAAGCCTCTAGTGAGCGCTTACGACTTTCTGCATTTCTGTGCAGCCGGTCGGCAGCAATCACAAGAGGCTTGAAAGCCAGGTCTTGTCTCAGTCGGTCGTACTGAAACGCAAGTGTGTGAACGGGCCTTAAGTAGTGTGAAGTAACTTTTTCCAAGATTTTTCTTTTGACGTCCTGTACAGACCTCATTCTAGCAGTTTCCTCGGTAGGGGACTAATTTCGGAGTGTGTGTGTGTGTGTGTGTGTGTGCACCACAGCATTTCCTGCTACTGGTTGGAACATCGCTAGTTGAATATCCTTCGCACTGCCCAGCAGGTTTTGCTATAAATTAGCACTGTTTCCATTTTGAATACAGTGTAGTGCCCCTTCGGGACTCCATTGACGCAAGTTTTGGAAAATTTGGAACTAACATGCTTGTACTCTGTTTTCGCCTTCCTTCTTTGCAATGGCATCTTTGCAATCATGTGTTTATATGGCATCTACTTTGAGATGTAGGTGTCCTCGTATGTTGGAAAATTCCTCTTGGTTGTTTTTGTGTAACACAGGTTTATATTTTGTTTCTCTGCTTCACTGATGGCTAACATTTTTATATTTTTTATTAGAATGAGGATGGTCGGTGAAGCCAAGTCTCAGCAAATACTAACTCTGCCATGAATTTGCTTTGTATACAGGGTCCTTTGAATTGTTGCTCAATGTGTGTTTATTTTTGCATTGTGTAATTAATTTGAAAGCATATCTTTATTGCGATGATTTTTTTTTCTTTTCACTCTTTCGTTCAGCTTGAACCAAATCTGCAGATAATTAATATGTAATCAGACTTTTGTTTCACTGTTTCTGCGAGATAAAGGTCTACAGTCAAGCTTCCGCAGTGCTGTTATCCTTTTTTCTGCCATTGCATACCTTAGATGAAGCAAACGTGCCACAGGTGGAGTGGCTCTTTAGAAAGTTCCCACTTTGCCATCCTGCTTGATGCTGGGATCTCTCTGTAGCAGTTAAGAGAGTGGCGGCCTCTGGTATCTGTTCTGACAATAGCCCAATTCCTGCCCTCCAGCTGGCTTATGCAAGAGGTGACATCATGTTTTTTGTATTGTCTAATACATGTGAAGGCATGGCGCTGGAATCTCAAATGCATCACGATCATCTGGTGGGCTAGTTGGTTGATCATTATGTTGAAATAACAGCGCAAAACCGACAAGGAAGGTTAGACAAGGGAGACAGGATAGAGCGCTGAACTAACAACCGACGTTTAATGAAAAGGAGAAAGAGGAAAAAGAACCCAAGAATGCTTTTAAAACATGCATAATGAAAACCCGCAAAAACATTTGCTATAGCTTGAGTTGCCTGAAAATGAATTGCTAAAAATACTAAGCTTTAAGCTGCTCGCTTAAATGACTTTTTGAAAACGATTGAGTCCTGGGATGACGTGCATAGAAACTCCGGTATTAAAAAGAAAGAGGAAGTTTACGTTTAAAATATTCACAGATGCTAAGGATCGTTAACTATCGCGACTTAAAAAATAAAGTTCTTTTGGTGACAAGGCCACGGACGGCGCGCTTACGCAGGCATTTTCACTGGACAGAATAACCTGTGCCTCGTAGAGCTCGCGAGTGAACAAGGCGGAGCACTGGCAGTCCCTGACATGTATGGCAAAGTGGCCTGCTGGCGACTGACTTTAGTGACACGGCCTGTTCTCTTTGACGATCGTTGACACACCTTCCTGTCTGGCCCACTTACACTTTTCCACAAGTAAACGGTATTTCGTATACGACTGCACATTGGCATTCGACGTATCTTTGTTGATGTTGAACTCCGCACAGACCCTGTTGCTGCTGCTTGTTGTTAATTTTCGGACACAACTTCCTTAGTTTTTTCCAGTGCAGACAACACGACTTGGACGTTAAACTTCGATGCAATCTTCTTAAGGTTGTGGGAAATGCGGTGAATGTATGGAAGCACAGCCAGTCGGATATTTGTGTCCCTTTGTATCTTTTGTCGTCCGCGTGAGGTGATAATGGACTCGGCGACGTCGTACAAGATGGAACTTGGGTAGCCAGAATCTTGAAGACGCTGCACTTGATCATGAAAGCTTTCCCCCGCTGAATGTACGCAGGATTTCTTTAGCGCCGCATTTAGAGAGGTTTTTACAATTCCTCTCTTAATAATCTTCGAATGTGCCGAATCGTATTGCAGGAGGCCTTTCTTGGACCTTGGAGCGTACTGCCAACAAGTATGATGTTCAAAGAAAGACAGTCGTAGATCCTAAGAATTGAAGGACGCTGTTCACCGGTAACTCATGTGTGAACTTGAGCCCTTGTCCTTTTTCAAAGAAGGTGGATTGTATGGTGTCAAATATTTGTAATTCATTGTCTGCCGGGCGTTGTGTGAGGAGAACCAGGTAGTCGTCCACGTACCTAAAAATGCGGGAAACTTGGCCGATGGGAAAGGCATTAGCTATTGCCCGATCACACTGCGATAGAAAAATATCGCAGAGGACCGGAGCCACGCACGACCCTATACAAATTCCTTTCTTTTGCAAGT
Source organism: Ixodes persulcatus (assembly GCA_013358835.2). Classification (NCBI taxonomy): domain Eukaryota; kingdom Metazoa; phylum Arthropoda; class Arachnida; order Ixodida; family Ixodidae; genus Ixodes; species Ixodes persulcatus. The sequence goes on from JABSTQ010005718.1 coordinate 49,982, forward strand.
AAGTCTTGCCCTCAAATGCAACGACCGTGGCAGAAAGGTAGAATTGCAAAAGTTCTAGAAATGATTCTTCCGAAATTCCACATTCGTTTTGAAAGGACGTGGTTCCCTTTGCCTCAATACACTCTGACGGCTGCAAATAATTTTGAATGTGGGATTGAATAAAACAGGTCTTCCACATTGAGCGAAAATCCGTACCTGACTGTCGATGTATCCTGCTGAAGGTACTGTATTACCTCCTCTGAGTTTGGTATCAGGAATTGATCATTCAGTACGAGGTTAGAAAGGTGACGGTGTAAGAAGCGTGACATCATCCCTTGCCATGATCCCTTTTCAGCGACAACGACCCGAAAAGGACAACTGTCCTTGTGGGTTTTGGCTGTGAAAAACATGTCTAAATTATCTTATTTGGTAGTCGATATCAGCTTCTTCATTTGCTTCAACTCAAGCCTGGTGCACAGATGGAGCGCCATGGCCTTCACCTTTTTGGTTTTGACTTCTAGATGGTTAAAGTTCTTGTCTATGGCAACTCCTGCCTTTTCCAGGTAGTTTGTCCTCGATATAACCACAAAGCCCCCTTCCTTATCAGACACCAGCAGGTTTAAGTCGTTTGCGATGAAGTATTCAACAAAACGAGACATGTTCATCTTCCTTTTGACTACCATCTGGCATAGATCGTACGAGCACGTCGACACTGTCCTCAATACATCGGGTTCTTTCACTTTCGTGAGCCTTATTAGCTATGTCATGGATGTTAGACAACAGCTGCACTCTCTGGCGTTTTGGAGCTGTGCAAAATATCGGTCCTTTTTCAAGTATCTTGCTTAATTCTACGGGTAGAATAGCAACTCCCACCAAGGTCACTCTTTCTCCTTTGCGTTTGGTGTTTTGTACTCGGAGGCCTTTTATGTGTGGTACATAAGACAACCACAAGAATTCTGTCACCCTACTTGCTGCATCCAGGAAGGACCTGTGTCGTCGCCGTTGGCCACCGCCAGGATCCCCACCGCCAGCAAGCACCCAGAGGCACGTTCAGTAATACCGTACTTGCCTCCACAGCTCAGCGCGGACGATCTTGCAGATCCTCCTGGCATGATGTTGGGATGGTCTTGCTGAGCCAAACACACCTTGTAGGTCCGGTGGAACTGCACCGAATCTGATAGCGACAGAATAGAATCTTGCCTTGCAGGTTGAGATGGCGATCAGGTTGATATAAAAAGAAACATAGTCTATCGGAGAAACACACGGAAAAGGGCCCATTGAAGAAGAAAGAAACTGCATCACAATCATCTGGTGGGCTAGTTGGTTGATCATTATGTTGAAATAACCGCGCAAAAACGACAAGGAAGGTTGGACAAGGGAGACAGGATAGAGCGCTGAACGAACAACTGACGTTTAATGAAAAGGAGAAAGAGGAAAAAGAACCCAAGAATGCTTTTAAAACATGCATAATGAAATCGTGCAAAAACATATGCTTAGCTTGAGTTGCCTGAAAATGAATTGCTAAAAATACTAAGCTTTAAGCTGCTCGCTTAATTGACTTTTTGAAAACGATTGAGTCCTCGGATGACGTGCATAGAAACTCCGGTATAAAAAAGAAAGGAAGTTTACGTTTAAAATATTCACAGATGCTAAGGATCGTTAACTATCGCGACTTAAAAAATAAAGTTCTTTTGGTGACAAGGCCACGGACGGCGCGCTAACGCAGGCATCCCCACTGGACAGAATAACCTCTGCCTCGTAGAGCTCGTGAGTTCGTCGTTCCCTGAAACGTTTCAGGATTTTTGTTTTCCTGAACAAGGCGGAGCACTGGCAGTCCCTGACATGTATGGCAAAATGGCCTGCTGGCGAAGACTTTAGTGACACGGCATGTTCTCTTAGACGATCGTTGACACACCTTCCTGTCTGACCCACATACACTTTCCCACAAGTAAACGGTATTTCGTATACGACTGCACATTGGCATTCGGCGTATCTTTGTTGATGTTGAACTCCGCACACACCCTGTTGCTGCTGCTTGTTGTTAATTTTCGGACACAACTTCTTTAGTTTGTCCGGTGCAGACAACACGACTTTGACTTTAAACTTCGATGCAATCTTGTTAAGGTTGTGGGAAATGCGGTGAATGTATGGAAGCACAGCCGGTCGGATATTTGTTCCTTTTGTATCTTCTGTCGTCCGCGAAAACCATAGTTCACGTTGTAAAATAAAATAACCAAACAACCCAAATTCAAAATGCTAAGAAAGCAGCTATACGAAATCAAAACCATAACTGAGTACATTTTTGAAAACCTGAGAAATAGGCCCAATGTGAAGAGCCCACGCTTACTGCTCTTGTGCCCCTGAGAGTAAAAATAAGTTGCGAGTTTGATCACTTCAAAAATCACCTCAAAATGCTTTTGTTATTTAAATCTTAAGTCGCATCCCCCGAGTGTTCTAAGGCATCGGGTAGTGCGTAGCGATGATATTGAGGACTCGGAGGGAGGGACCATTGCAGTGGATGGGGCCGTCCATCGACTTCTACCACAGCCAGTTAAGGTGTGTCTGCAGAGTTTCAGCAGTCCTTTCTTTTGACAGCTGGCATCCTCGCGTTCCTCCCGCTGCAGCCTTTCGCCTTTCGGAACAGGTAGAGCTAGTCGAAGGTATTAAAAATAATAACCCCTTTAATTATCTCTAACAGTAAGCGACCAGCGTTTAGTCGAACATCCAGAAACAGTTTCTAAATTTGCTAGAACGCCACAACAAAGTGCCCACAAAATCGGTGGGGGACCTCCCCCGACCCCGAGTCCCTTCATTTTTTTTTTTCACAACAAATTTTCGGGGGCTTTTCTTCAGTCTCCTCTTCACTCCCTCCTCTCTCTCCTTCCTTCTTTCCTCCTCTCATTCTCCTCTCCCTCCTCCTTTCCTCCTCCTCCTTGAGCAGAGTATGACGCCTCTTGAACCTGTACCCAATTGAAGTATACATATACCCGAGTGCAACAGAGGTCCCAAAGGCTTTGCTCGGATTCATAGTTAAGCTCGCCTCACTGAAGCCCTTATGCGCGATAAGCCCGACAAATTCCAGCAGCGTCCCAGGTTATTATTTTAACGGTCTTGCCTCGTCGGGCACATGCAAACACACGAGGTTAACAAACCATAAGGGCATTTTCGTGATGCCTGAACCAAGTCGGCCTTTCAGATGCCAGCAATCTCCAAGAGACTTGTATTGGAATTCCAGCTTGGTTGGCCACATAAATTGTACACAGCAGAGCCAGATTATTTGGCCTTGCTCTGGAGCCTCTTGACCACATGCCACTGTTTGTCATCACTCTAATGTATTGGGGAGTAGTAAATGATTCTTCTCCAGCTCTGATCTAGAGGCTGGGGCAATGAATATGAGACATTGTTTAATTTTTTCAGAGCAGCTACTCTGTGTCCTGCACCTGAATGTTTATTGGGTCATGCTCTACGTAGCTCTTGTTCAAGCTCCGTTGAACTTGCGTGAGGTGTGCTCTTTGAGGAAAGTCTAATATGTTTGTAAAAACGTCTTTATCATTTTCTCTTGGCCAAAAGTTAATGTGTAACAAAAATGCAATCTTGAATAATAAATAAAAGTAAAAACATTTACACTTTTTTTTTTAGCTGTTGCGGATTTTGGTATTGAAGTAAAGGCTCGTTCACACCCTTGCGACTGCTTACGACCGGAGAAGCTAAAAACCTGTTTTAAGCCTCTAGTGAGGGCTTACGACTCTGCAATCCTGTGCAGCCTGTCGTGAGCACTCACAGGAGGCTTAAAACTGGTCTTGTTTCAATCGTTCATAGTTAAACGCAAGTGTGTGAGCGAACCTGAAGTAGTGTGAAATAACTTTTTCCAAGATTTTTCTTTTGACGTCCTCTACCGCTAAGACCTAATTTTAGCAGTTTCCTCAGTGGGGGACTGATTGCCGATTGTGTGTGTCCACCACAAAACTTCCTGCTACCGGTTCAAGCTTCGCTAGTTGAATATTCCTCGCGCTGCCCAGCAGGTTTTGCTATAAATTGGCACTGTACCTATATTGAATAGAGTCTAATGGCCCCTTGGGACTGCATTGACGAAAGTTTTGGAAAATTTGGAACAGACTAACATGCTTAAACCCTAAGTGTTTTTGCCTTCTTTCTTTGCACTGGCATCTTTGCAATCATGTATTTATGACACCTGCTTTGAGATGTCACTTTCCTCCTGGCAGTTGTTTCCATGTTACCTGGCTGTCTGCATCAGAATTTTCAGACCATTGGTGTCCTTGTATGCTGGAAAATTCCTTTTGCTTGTTTTTGTGAAACATAGGTTGGTAATTTGTTTCTCTGCTCTACTGATGGCTAACATTCTTATATTTTTTTTATTAGAATGAGGAGGGTGAGTGAATCCAAGACTCAATGAATACTAACTGAGCAATGAATTTGCTTTGGTTACAGGGTCCTTTGAATTGTTGCTCAATGCATGTTTATTTTTGCATTGTGTAAATAATTTGGAAGCATATCTTTATTGCAATGACTTTTTTTTCTTTTCGCTCTTTTTCGTTGAGCTTGAACAAAATCTGCGGATGATAAAGATGTAATCAGACTTTTGTTTACTGTTTCTGCGAGATAAAGGTCTTAAGCTTCGGCAGTGCTGTTATCCTTTTGTCTGCCATTGCAGATCTTAGGTGAAGCAAACGTGCCACAGGCGGAGTAGCTCTTTAGAAATTTCCCACTTTGCCATCCTGCTTGATGCTGAGATCTCTCTGTAGTTCAGAGAGTGGCAGCTTCGGGTGTCGGTCCTGACAATAGCCCAATTCCTGCCCTCCACAAGGATTATGTACGAGGTGACATGGTCGGAAAGTTTCCAATTTCCCAGGGAAAGCTGAAACCCGACAAAGCCCCCCGAAAAGACGCACTACCAAGTTACAAATGCGATTTCGTCTAGCGAATAATAATTCGAAATAAATCATTTTTCAGTGCCTCATGGCATTGATCATGCGGGCACCTGGGCGCACAGATGAGATTAATGGGTGCACCCAGAGGTTCCGGAGGTGATTGTATTTGCTTTTCCGAAGAGTTTGGGAGAGTTGGGAGGGGAGCCCGGCATCGGGCCTATGCAATGTGCCTATAGGCCTCCTGCGCTGAAGCTTCGAACAAACTGTAGCGCCCTCCTTTTGAGTAGTACAAGCTCAACTGATTGAGCCTCGCACTACTTATGGCACGTTGGTTGAGCTTTTTTAATTTTGTCTTGTGCTGAAGAATAAAAAACACCTTTGGACGCAAGAAATCGGCCAGACTCAACGCCGCAAGACAATCAAAAGTGCCAAATTCATGACACCACCGCTAGGGTACGCGTCTCTTATCTCTGGGTGGTGACGTCAAAACACCTGTGAAGCGACGCTTTAATTTTTCTTTTTTTTGTCATGCCTACTTTGGAACGCGCGGAACGGCTGTTCTTGGCTCACGCGCTTAGCGTCTTAGCTTTGACGGCGTTCGAATTTTTGTTGGTTCTTTGTATTTTCATCGTGATCTCGCGCTCGGCACCAGAGCTGGCACGCTTCTGCATGCGTGGCAGTTTGAGACGCTAAAGTCTGTACTACCCAAAACAAGGCCTTTTCGCAGCACCCCCTGGGCAACGCAGGAGGCCCATGCAAGGTGACATCATGTTTTCAGTACGGTTGTTTAATGCATGTGAAGAGAATGGTGCTGCATTCTCAAAGGGTATGAAAAAGAGACTTGGGAGCAGTGTTGCGGAATGGGCACCCCCATTCCATTCCAATTCCATTCCGGGGAATTAGAGTTTTCGATAATTCCATTCCTTTCAACTCCTAGGAATGGGGACACTGGGCCAATACCACCTAGAACACAAGGCTTGCGCGTTTCCTCCTCTAAACGTCATCACTAGTAGATCCCCTCAGCGCCCCCTAGCTAGCCCGGATGAGCACCATCGTCTGCTACATATTGTCTGCGACATCGTCTGCTCCATCGCCTGCTTCAGTGGTTTGTGTAGCAGATAATGAAACAGATGCTCACGCCGAGTGTCTGTTGCTATCGCATACGATGAATTAAGACGTGCACGTGGAGCGTCAAATGCATGAGTAAAAGTGCCTTACTGCAGTGCGAAGGGCTGTAAAGCCCTTCGCTGGACGCTGGACGCTGGCACTGGACGCAATTTTCGAGGGCGCTGTTTATACTCCGGGTCGCTGCTTTGAAGCGTTCTTCCGCAGAACGAGCGCGCGCGCTAGAAATGCTCATCTCAAAGCAAGGAGCGCGTGCTAGCTCGCGCTCGTGGCCGAGGGAGTGTTCGCGTGCGCGTTGCAAATGAACTGGAAGCTCGCAATCAGCTCGCGCTCAGCAGTCACGCACACAGCTGTGGCCGCAGATAAATGCGACGTAGTTGCGACGCGGCCCATACTCTCGTCTAGAGCACTATATAGCTCCTACGGAGCAGAGTAGCGCAATCCTTTGATCCGCGTGTTTCGCCGACAACATGGCCGACAGAGCAGTTCGGCGCGAGTCACGTGGTACTCAGGGTTCCAGGAGGCGGCCCGCCCTATGGGAGAATACATGGAGATCGACGCAACACGGCTGATTAAAAAATAAACGGCGAGTTCACACTTTTCAAAACTAGTCTGTCGTGAAGTTAGTAAAGCACTAAACACTTTATCAAAGTTTTAATTATACCGGATGCGTGTGCAAATTTTGAGAAGGCAATTTCCAAGGCAATGGCGTTTGAAGCAGACGATTCTTGCTCGCAGCGGAGATGGGCTTTTTGGGTTGGTTGGAGCGGGTCACGTGAACGCTGTGACGTCGCCGCGTCGTCTGCTGCATGATGCCGCTCATGCAATTTTTTAAAAAAATTACGTCCTTATTTGGCACACAACTCAGCGCAAATTATTCTAAAATGTTCCTTTATTATTTCAAAAACTATTGTCGTTCCGTACATCTCCACAATATTGAAGAAACAACGATTTTCTCACGTTCCCCATGCATTTCTGACCGGAGTTGGAACCTCCGGGCGTTCGCCGCTAGTCGCCAAGAGATGGCGTTCAGGATTGCGCTACTCTGCTCCGAAGGAGCTATATAGTGCTCTACTCTCGTCAAGCTTCAGCCTGTTTGCCGCTTGGGGCGGGTCGGGGATCTACTAACGAAACGTCATGCGCAGGCCTTGTATTCTAGGTGGTATTGACTGGGCCCATTCCCACTCCTGGAATGGCTGAATCGTTCCATTCCATTCCTCTAATTCCTAAACGTTAAAAGTGTCGCTTGACAGCTGCATTATGTTGCAGGGTTGGACAGAAATATTCAAAAATGTATTTGGAAATACAAATACTGGGATAGATGAAAATAGTTGCTAAGATACTGATACTCAAGTCTCAAATATATCTGTAAAAATGTATCGCGATACGTATCGGAAATACATTTTCAAAAAAGGCAAAAAGTCTTTGGAAATACAAATACATGTATACATTTTAGAGAGGGCAGAAATATAAATACTGATAATGCAGGGGTGGAACGGCTGCGCCATTTGCGCCATTTCGCGCCAGACTCATTTGTCTGCGCCATCCTGCGCCATTTTGCGTAAACTGCCATTGACCCCGTAAGTGATGACGTCACAGCAAGGCGTCTGGGTCCAAACAAACCGTTGCTAAGGACGTTGCTATGGACTAATGCATGGAGACTCCACATGAGGCTAGATTTTTGCTTACAAGTAAGTAAATAATTTTTTGTAAGCAACCTAACTTCTTAATATCTAATTACGAAGATGTTCTTGTCGTCTCAGTGTCGTATTGCAATGATAAAAGCCATTTCTGAAGTATAACACACCGCTTTGCTTTGGTAGCAGACGGGCCGATAGATTTGCTGGCCTCTGTTGCAGCGGGCGTCTTCATTGAAATGCGTCGGTAAACAAGCGACAAAAACAAGTGCATCACCATGGCCCTAGAGGCCTCCGCAATGTGCGCTTTTTTTTTTTCTTTTTTTTTTCTGGGAAGAACTTAGCTGAGTTACGAGGGGTGAAAATGCAGTAAAATCAAACCACGTCATGCATATCAGTTACGACGACGACCTGAAGTGCATTACCGGCGTAGTGCAGACCAGCATGAGAAACAAATCGTACGCCGTCGAGGTAAGTCGTTTGTTATTATTATTATTGGGGTTGTCAGGGTAATAAAGAATTGCATGTCTATCGCAATTTCGCAGTATTATGCTTCCCCCCCCCCCCCCCCCCCCCTGGTATACATCAAATTCCGTGGATGTGCTCTTTTGGTGAAGATCTCTATCGAACCCGCGATGCGAGTACAATCTGTAATGAACTCACCTTATGTTTTTTTATCCAGTTCTTTCGCGCTTGGGGGTCTTGCGGAAATCTGAAGAAACTGCAAGGGTCTTTCACCACGCGATGGTTACAGCCAGGTATACGAAGCACCCTCGCATAGCGCGAGTTCGCTAACAAAATTTATGATCTCTACCGATCGCCTGAAGTGCTTTTCTCACGGATGCAATGCGATCTTTTAGCAGACGATCATCTCGATCGACGTCCGGGCTTTCGATAAACCATATTTTGCATCGCACCCCACTATGAATTCTTATAAGTGTCTGAAACTCATTATATTTCAAACAAACGCGATGTCAGAATATCGTCTTTATTCACACGATTCAAACGACGGTCCAGGTTTGGCCGGCAGACGGCATACTTCTTGCATTCGTCGTCTGCTGCAGGCATCTTGAGGACCGGAAGTTGCAGTCGTAAATATTTCAGAGACGAGTGATTACCGGCACACTTCTGTCGAAACATATATGACATTCAAGCTTTCTACATCTGTGATTTTTAGAAGTTTAAATCCTACTCCTGATTTTTGAACGGTCGGGTTTTCGTAGCGAAACCGAGCCACATGTATTCGTCCATAACAACGACCCTAGCAACGGTTTGTTTGGACCCATGACGTCACACTTACGGAGTCAATTGTGCTCCAAATCGCACAACGTGCGCCAAAATAATTCTATTTTGTCTTGGTTTCGGTTTTTATCAACTCGATTGGCAACAATGAGCGCGTTTAGCTTGATCGGCCTTGCAATTTTTTGTTCCGTTTATTTTTTCTGTGTATTCCAAGTCGGAAGCACGCGAAAAAAACTCGGGGGTCGGATTTCATGGGATTTCAAGCGCTTCATCACCTGCGAATGGATTGTTATTCTTCAACCATAAGCGGTTAAGCAAGTCGGCCGAGGTGAGGTCGGTTCGTTGAGCGTCAGATGGCCTGAGGGTCTGCGGCCCGGGTTCCGGACGTCAGCCAGTTGAAAACACATTAGCAGAAGATTCCTTTTAGTGCTTTATCGTTAGAAGTTAGAACCGCATTTCTGCAAGATAAATCGTGATTTGATTGAACTGAAACGCTGTCCGATCCGAAACCTTGCCGGCCAGCAGCTCTGACGCGAGCGGTAGATCGGTAGATCTGCTCGGCGTACTTTAATCTTGCTCTGGCTCATCGCTTCGAATAGGATAACTCCGTTAATCTTAGTCTGATGCTTCGATATTGAGTTGTACAATAGGATAAACCCATAATTTGTTGCCCTGTTCCTCCGCGCAACTGCACGTCCGTTGCTTACGCACGTCACGTGGTTCGCACATATAATTACTATGTCGAGCACGTGTGGGTCGTGCTAGAAACAGTGCTGGTTTGCATTTTGAGCAGCTGAAAGTCACTCAGAAAATATCAAGGTTACTATCTTCAGGAACATATGGTACTTGCTTTTTGGTTCTCACTGCAGCCAAGTTTTTTCACCTGTCAAACTGTTATCCCATCTACATGTTCCTAACCACTCATGCTCATCTGTGCTGCTAAGCACAATTGAAATTGCTCCCGTGCTCGTCTAAGACACAAGCTGAAGTGCAATGAAAACTGATTTGAGCTGCTCCTAGCCTGCTCCAGAATGTTGTTTTAACTGCTCCCAGCCTGCTCCAAAACAGCAGTTTCAGCTGCTCCCGTGGCTGCGCCCAAGTACATTTCATGAGTTCCACCCCTGTAATGCAATACATTTTTCAAATTTCTTTGAGATGCCAACTGAGATGAGGCTTTAAATTTAAAGTGGAAGTTTTTTTTTTTTTTTTTTTTTTGTCCCGAAATTATTTTTTAGCGTGCTTGGCACTTTGCTTTGAAGGGAGTGGTTCCGGACGAAGAGCCCTCAATGGGTTTAAAAAACGTTCCATCAAGGATTGACCGCGGTCCCTTCCCTGGCATCCTGTCTGACTGACCGTGATGCGAAAAGACTTCGACCTCTAAATAAATTCCATCGAAACATGATACCACTTCCCTGTCCAATAAGGACGCCCCTGTCAGTACTGATCAAATGACGTCACGGTGGAATGAACTAGTATTCTTGAATCTGTAGGTTGCCTTGAACATGAAACTTTACCCACGATGCTGTATGAAAGAACAATACATACTCTCGTTGTTGGTGACCTCGTTGAAGACCATGCAGGCAGTTGCATTTGGAATTTTTGAGAAAAGTGGACCACCTGAAGCATCCTGAAGCACATGTCTTCTGCTACGCTTAAAAAATCGATACGGTGGCATCCCTGTTGTGACGGTCCTACCTGCCGACCCTCCGCCTCCAACGCAGGAATGGCAGTCCTCAAGTTTCGCCTAGCATCATTCAAACAGAGACCTCGTGGATTGCGATCTGAGATGGCCGGAGGCACAAGTGCGAGCTCTCCGAAAAACAGCGCGTTCGAGACGAGTTGTAGGTGTACGAAGTGGGTCCGCACAGCGAGGCCACGTCTGGCCTCCTTTCTGGTTATCGGATCACCAGGGCAGCGACTCACGTTCACGTCCACTGATGACGTACCCTTGAGCCGTGCAATATTACAGGCGCAGACGCATTCGGATATGTGTTGAACTTCACTGGTGAAAGGCGCCATCGACGCCCCCCCCCCCCCCCCCCTCCCTCCCCTCTGTTCTTTGCTTTGACGCTTGTTTTTTGCATTGCATTTTTTGTGTCTAAGTCTGTTAGGGCCTTACGCAGGTTCGCAGTTTCCCGCTCATTTTATTTCTGAACAACCGACTCGCTTACTGGCTCGGTATAACTGAACGTAAGAATAAAATAAAATGTAAATAACTTGCCACATTGCATTCCCATTCCATTCCGGCCAAGGGCGTCTACCGTATTTTCCGGCAGGGGCTACTTCAAGGTCAGAAATAAAAGTTTTTGCTTAGATAGTCCGCACCCAGTGCATAGTCCGCACTCGGTGCATAGTCCGCACCTGGTGCTTAGTCGACACGAAAATCTCATACGCGGCACACCTTGACATATAACTGCTTTCGTAGCTCACAAAGAAGCTTGTATTATACATAAATCATAACTTGCATACTCTTTTATTCACAAAATCCGTCTTGTCTCGTCATAATCAACGATATTGAAAAACAAAAATCCTGTATAGTCCGCACGCGTAGATAGTCCCATTCCATTCCCATTCCGTTCCCGGGTCGCGAAAATGCGGAATGATTCCGGAATCATTCCAACTCCGGAGTGGCAACTCCGCAACACTGCTTGGGAGTCTAGGAGAACTTTGAATTGGTTTTATTGGGCTGATACTTCTCAGCACAGGCACCTTCGTAAATACAAATTGTTAAACGACAGTTCCTTCTTTTCAGCCGTCGCTATCCTTCACTTATGTGACCGCAATATTTTGTTGCACCAGGCACTTGTTCCTGGAAGGCTGTAGTTGTGGCTCCTGGCTTTCTTCACCAGAACTTATAGGTTGGATGTCGTCGTACAAGTTGTAGTGTTTCTTGTTCATTTTCTTAGCTTAAGGAACACGGCAGATAGTATACGGTTACAGGGCATGTGGGAAACGACAACGGATACATGTACAAAATGGCAGAGTCTCGGTCGTTTGCCGTTTGTGCCGAGTTGAAAGGTGTTGGGCCCACCCTGGATTTGCTGAAGGCGAGAAAGACGTGTAGGATCACTGACAAAATGAGAACGTCGGCGCGTGTCTTTTGAACGCCCAGCCTCCAGAATGCGCTCCATGTCTTCCGGCGTGATTTGGCAACGTGTGCGCGCTCAAGGTGCAGGAGACTCCAATGCGTTCTCGAACCTATGCAAAGAGAAACTAAGGTAGAGGAGGAGACGAGAATGCGCGGGGACATCAGAACACCTAGCTTTGATCGTCGATCGTTATTAACATGTATGCTAGAGGCTCAACTGGCAATAGTGTGCTGTCGCAAATAAAAGCAGACAGCAACCAGTCAAAAATTCACTTCCGGTAATGCATTTCTATTAGAAAAAGTGAGTGTATTTTCTTCCTGCGGTCGGCTATAAGAGCAAATACTATTCCGAATAATTCCTACGTAGCTTGGAACACTTCTGGGTCAGGCAGACGAAAAAGTTGGTCAGTTACAGCGTTTTTCTTTCAGATTAATCGCATTAAAACCGGTGTGAAATCAGCTGTGTGCATGCATTTGTGTGCACTGTCGGGCACTGTTAGTGAGAACACGACGTCGACGCTTTCCAGCATGGGAAAATATGTGCCAAACGAACGAAGGACATCTGGAAAATTAAGAGAGACGACAAGAACTGCGCAGTAGCACTGGATCAGTAGCAGCCTGTGCATGAATGATCGAAATAAACTAAAGGCCACTTAATATAGTCCGATTTTCAATAAGTTAGTACTGGTTTTTTGTGCTCTCTGCGAAAATGCTTGTTCTACGTTTAAAACATCATCCGCATCCTCGAAATCTTAGAGAACAAGTGTGGAATCAAAACTGCCGAGCATAGAAAATATGTGCATGATGGGTAAATTTCCCCGCTAAATTTAGCGGAAAATTTTCCCCGCTAAATTTAGCGGGAAAATTTTTCCGCTAAATTTAGCGGGGAAAATTTTCCGCTAGATGTAGCGGGGAAAATTTTCTGCTAGATTTAGCGGGAAAATGTTTCCGCTAAATTTAGCGGGGAAAATTTTCCGCTAGGAAATTTACCCATCATGCGCCGCGCGGTTACGCCGACGGCGACGGCGACGCCGCTCAAGCCGGAAATGGGCGCCTAAAGGCGCATTCACACAGCGGAAAGACGCGCGTCGTGGGGTGAATGTTTTGCTTATTTTTGTATTGAAAAAAGTCGCGCGCCGAGGAGGACGACGCAGGGAGACGACGCCTCGGAACCCAATTTTTCCCTCGACGCGCGCGCTTGAGCCAATCAGCGAGCGCCCGGACGTGACGTGTCGCCCTTTTCCGGTTTGGAAATGTTTTAGTTGTTTTTATTTTCGACCCACAATGAAGGCGAAAAAGCAGAGGGGTCGGGGGCGCTGTGGTCGGGGGATTCGTGCACTCGCCAAACGTGGCTGGAAGCATTGGAAGCATTTCAGCGTGGAAAGAAGCAAGCCGATGGGAACATCGGACTGTGAGCAGTGTTTTATGTGCGTGTACGACGCCGTGAAACTGCTCTTCACCGTTTGCGCGAAAGCTGCCACCGAAGTTCGCGGTGTGTTCCTACCTCTGACTGTGCGGGAGCGATCACTCCCAATGTGTTGTGTAGTCTTTGTGTGCACCCACCACTACGGAATACAACAGTTCTCCATCGAAAACACTCTCGCACAAGCTGCGTGCAGTGTTAAAGGTACGGACGCGAAGGCTCTGGGGCGCGCCGGCGTAGCACCGTGCTTTGTTTGCAGAAAAACGCGGCAAAAGAGCACCTTCTGAAGCTGCCCGTTCGAGTCCGTGCCTTTCGCCAATGCTGCGTATAACCGGAGTGTAAACGTGTATATAATCATCGCCGTTGTCCATTCAGTGAAGACGATTGTCTCCCACCGCATATGCAATCGCGAAGGCAAGGCTACAACAATCGTGCGAAGCAGACGAATAAAAAAATTCCGTGTTCTCTCGACAAACGCGAGATTCCATGAGAAGACGCCGCCGTCGGGTGCCCTGTGTGACTGCTTCGTATTTTACGACGCCGGCGTCGACGTCGACCGCAACGCGCGTCTTTTGCTCAGTGTGAATGCGAGCTGCGCTCTAAAACTGCCGAGCATGGAAAATAATAATAAAAAAGAAGACACCTTTCATAGCCCACATACTTTATTCTTTACGTTTTCAATGTTTTTAACAGCTCACAAAGGTGCGAGACGGGGTCATTTTCACATAATAACAGCACTGGCATATTAGCAATACATAAGCGTTGCCGGAATTTTGGCGGGCCTTGAAAACGCTCTATATTCCTTTCGACTGTTTAGGCTCATTCACACTGCCCCATTTTCTTACGTTACGTTACGTTACGAAATATTATGTTGGAAGTCACCGGGACCCCTTTGCTTCATTTTAAAGGGCCCCTAAAAAGAAAAAAAAAGTTTTTTCAAAACAGTCTGGTTGGGACACGCGTGTCAAAATATGAATTTTACGCGAAAAAAAAAAAAAAAAATTTTAGAGCAATATTGACTGCGCCAGACGCAATTTAGTCGGTAGTCACCTCGAATGTCGCATGACACGCGACATTCGAGACACGAATGTTCCGGTGAGTTCTACGTAACGTAACGTAAGAAAACGGGGCAGTGTGAATGAGCCTTAGAATCGTGGCTTGATTTTACACATCTGTTGTGGAACCCAGGTTTGGGCGTGAAATATAGCGAAGTTAAACATCGTTCACACCCGGTTGACGAAGAAGACTCCTTACCAAAATAACGCGCGTCTGTTCGCTGTTTCAGTTTCGCTTTGCGGCTGACGATACTAATGATTGCACTGATTCTACACTTGACACCGTGGTCGCTGGCTCTCCAGACTAGAAAACTGCCTTCGTTTCCGATTTAGATATAATAATTTTTATGAAAACACGCAATATATTACCCAAATGTCCCAAACTCGCGCAGCGGTTCACGCCGGTTCACTGCAGACGCTCGTTAAATGACGCAGAGACCAGAGGGCGCGAGTCGCCGCTCGATTGAAGGGCTTCAGCTTCAGCCGTGTTCCTTAATCCATCGCTCGTTTAGTTTAGTAACAAACGCAACGCGTGAAAGTGAAGTTGATTTCACGTTCGAAGGCTTCTCTACTCAACAAACAGGTACTGTTCCCAAGTCTGAATCGTTAGGTGTGAGGCGGCTGTGAAATAAACTTCACAAGGCCCTTATCACGGCCGTGGCTTTATGTGAGACTGCCTCAACGTCGACTTTCCGCGATTTTGCGCATGAGCAGTGTCATCTGCAACCGTAAAAACGGCGCGCACACCTGGCCGTTGTAATTAATAAACGGACCAATTAAAATTGAAAGGAGACTCGCAGGTAAAGGAGTAATGGATCAATGTAGCGATGGAGGCGAGTTGGTTCACGATTACGAACTGGTAGCAGCGCGCAAAAAAACTGACAAAGCGATGAGTGGACAGGACGAGAGCCGAACTTCGACTGAACGTTCATCGCCTTGGTCGCTCGCTCCCGTCGCTTTCATGCGGTTTTTCTCGTCGCGTGAGTGACCGAGCGATACCGAAGCGAGTCGTCGTCGCTCGCCAAATCGTTTACATGCATGCGGTTTTTATACGTGAGAAATTTTGTCTCTCGTCGCTGACTCAATTCCCTGTCGCCGTCGCTCGTTTCGTCGCTCTCTGGCCGCTTACATGCGGTTCAGCGGCAGCCTTTACACACAGTACTCGGCGGCAACAAGGAAATTAAAACGGCCCGCCAGCGAGATAAACCTTTTTCTCTCTTCTGTTCTACGAAGCTTCTTCAACGATGTGAGTTCCACAGGGTCCGGCTTGCGAAGATGGTGTTTACATCTTTCAACATGAAAGGGGTATTTTGTGTATTTCAAGGAGGTGAATATTTTTGTATTTGTTTTGCTTGTTTTTTTTGGTACTTGATGTAGCATGTTTGCAGTCGAGATTGCACTATGATACATGTTTTTAGAAAGTCTTTTAGATACTTATATTCTTTGACAAAGCTGTCTTTGGAGTATTTTCGTTCTGTTTCTGATATTGTTTGTTTACCACGTAAAGGAACTAAGTTCATGTTTTAGAAATCTCAGCATCTTTTAATTTTGTAACATGCTTTCTCTGAGATGTTTGTATCATTTTCAATGCTGCCACTATAAGGGGGCCGAGTGCTCGTCAAGCTGCCTTGGGATAGCTTTTTCCCTCAGTCTCTGCTATCAATGAATGGAAATAAAAAGGATTTATATATATGAAATTAACACACACTACTAATGGACAACCGCTCCAGTCAAACCGCAACCTCGAAGGTGGCGGATCGACGGTGGAATGCACAAAAAGTGTGACAAATTTCTCAGTGTTACGTAGTGTACGTATTTCCATTTGTTACGTGCAGTCACGACAGAGGACAACCAGCTCTTCCTTTGTTGTATAATCAAACTTTTAAGTGAGACACGTGCCGAAAGAACATGCGAGCTTAGAATATCGGCGCCAGTCAGAGCCGTGTTAGAGAGAGTTTGGTCAGTGGGAGGCGCGGGCAGAGCCATGGCGTGCACCAATTACACAAAGAGGGTTTGACATGTTCTTTTGGCCAACCAGAAGCCTAAAAGAATCCCCTAGCGGTGGTAGCGAGAAATAGATTTAATCGTAGGTATATGGTTTTAATAAGCGCGTAAGGGTTAAATGTAGTAGCCCTTCATGGTTGAAAATAGGGTGCACGTGGTGTTTCGATCATGATCACGCAGAAAGATGTAAGAAACGAATGTGTTCCTCAACTTTGTTTTGCTCGGAGAGAGTGTGACCGCTCGGACTGCAGATTCTCGGCGCTTGGCGTACGGATTATGTCGATCGTTCCGCTAGTTGCGCTCTTCCACCATGATTTTGAATGACCGTGATTGAAACATTACGTGCACCATATTTTCAATGACCGAGAGTCACTCCGAGGCATTTATTAAGTTTGTTTCTCATGACCACCACCTGGGTATTATTTCCGGCTTCTGGTTCGCCACATTCGAATTTGTGAAGATGCCCTGGAACACGCCCAGCCTGCTTTCGGCCAATGGTGCCTGCTCATTTTTCTCCTATACTTCCCGATGAATGACCAAACTCTCACTATACATGGCTCTTCCGCCAGGTGTGTCAGGTCCGAAAGGATCAACTGTCGAGCCAGTCCCACACACACGCTGAATAAGACATTTCCAACTAGGACCGAAACTTCTTAGGCACGCAACACATGAATCTGTCAAAACGTCAACATAACACAATACCGACAACACCATCAGAAACTAAACGGAACGAAAGCATGAAACAGCGTCCGCCCTATTACTGTGACGGCTGCATTGAAGGCGGACATCGAAATAATAAAGCCACTATTTTGACGTTTTGTGCATACAAAACGTCAAACGTCGGTGTTCGGCGCTTCCCAAGCTTCGGCATTGCGCCTCTCGGTGTTCTGAAAGCTGCCACCTCTATCGTTGCTCGCTCGATGTGTGCGGCGCGAGGAAGCAGCCACAGTGCGCGCTCTAGCAGCTACTAGCGGCGAGCCCCCTCGCGCCTCGCGCTTCCCAAGCTTCATTGCAATGCTGAAGCTTGGTAAGCGCCGATCGAGGGACGTATACACATCGGGGTAGGCCTCCTTTCCTCGCCCCTGTGCTTACTTTCAGGCGGCGCCGCGTGCACCGCGAGCCACGTGCTCCTCTGTTCGCATTTCATTTTTTCCCGATATTACATCAGTTATCAGGCCACACGTAATGTTTACTTGGTTGGGCCAAACATTACAGAATGCGGCACCGCTGGATTGGAAAATGCATGTATCTCGGAGACTTCAGGTGTGTTTATTTATTTATCTTTCGTTTAGATTTGGAAATCACAAGTTTGGGCAAGAAGCAACAACTATCACAACTGAAGGCAGCCGTCCATATGTCAAAGTGAAGTGGGTTTCACGCTCAAAGACTTCTCGATCTATTCAACAAACAGGTACTGTCCTTGTTAGGTGTGTTATACAATACGCCGAAAAACTGACAGGAAAGGACGCCGGAACGCCAAGCTCTGAATAGAAGGATTAAGCGCGGTCCAAATCGACATGTATTCGAGATTCGTGTACCTAAACACGTAAAAAAAAAAGTGAAAGTCGTTTACAACTCCCTGTAACGCCGAATTAGAGCGCAGCTCTTGAGGAGGAGGAGGGAAGGGTAGTGGGGGGGGGGGTCACGTGACCTCGGGGTGGGGGCTCGCGGTTACGGCGACGCCGCTCAAGCCGGAAACGGGCGCCTAAGAGCTGTGCTCTACAACGTGTTCTGGCGTAGGTATATGGAGCGAGATGTTGCATCTTGTTTTGGACGGCCGTATGGAAAGCATGAGCTTACGCAGAATAAGGCGAAAAAGGGAGAGGATGCGTAGCGCGGCGGAGGCTGGCGAAGGTACTTCGTGGCCACGGGTGCAATGCGGCCGCTAGAAGTGCTTCCGCTGTCGAGAAAATAGCGTGTCGTCCGCTCCGCGACGTGATGACGTCGGCAATGTCGATTGGTTTCAAGCGCCAGACTCGGTGCCGATCAAGCGGACCGACATCGTCGCGAAGCGGCAAAAGTACCTTCACTACTTGGCACGATACGGAGAAGGGGAACGAAAAAGTTTCTACTTCTTGTCATCGAAACTAAAATGGTGACGGCAGGACGCAATTGTAACTTCGTCCCACGGAGCCTTAATGTGCGACGATGGTAGGACGAGGCAATCATATTGCTTACTTGATTCTCGTACAACCGAGCGAGGACTTTTGTTCGCTCGCAGCGGTCAAGAACCATGAAGGAGGCAATGTTTGCATTCACCTTTTATTTGACAATCTGATTATTTCGTTGTTAACCTGCTCTTTATACAGAAACCAAAAAGAAATCTAAACTAAACAAGGAATTCAGAAAACACGGTTAAAAACAGGGTGGGAGGCATCACATGCAAGGCGAGACTGCAACCGTACAAAGACGCATTTGCTCGATATGGAGGCACAAAAAGCGTGCCAAATTTCTCGGTGTAGTGTACGTACTTACATTTGTTACGTGGAATGCAAAAGAACATCCAGCTCGTCTTTGTCGTAGATTCAAAATTGCCCGTGCGTGGCGAAATGAGGTGCGAGCTCACAACATCGTTGCCGAGTGTATCGCGTCCGATAGGATCAACTGTCCAGCCAGTCCCACACACACGCTGAAGACATTTCCGCTGCCAACTAGGACCGAAACTTCTTAGACAGGCAACGCATGACCCCGTCAACGCGTCAACACAACGCCGACAACACCATCAGAAACTAAATAGAAGAAAACACAGAACGGCTCCCACTGCGACGGCGGTGGGAAATTGCTGGAAACCACAAGCAGAGGGAGAAAGATGCCGGAGAGGAGGACTAACACGATCAAAATAAAAAGGCTGTCCCTATTCGCACTTCTAGTGCAAATAATTTTGGATTGTTATCCGCACCCCGGGTAAGTGATGGTGTATTTGCATGACGGAATTTCTCCCCGAGGAGAGGATTAATTGTCATCGAGTTTTGAGGTCACGTGCTACGCATCACGGACGTTTGCTAATCCTCCGAGCTCGCGGCGAGCCGAGGAGAATCTGTGATCGGCCTGCAGAATATCCGCCGTTGCGTCAGAGCGACTGGGCCCCCTCCTTTGTCTCCCCCTGCTTTTGGGGGAGGATAATGATGAACAGCTTTGAAGTGGGGGGTGACTTTTCTTTATTCGTTTTTCCCTGCCTTTTGTACGATGAGCTCCCGAAAGTCGCCAGCAGGTTTGCGAAAAGAAATACTCTGGGGACTCAACAACATGCGACTCCGTCGTGCGAATGCTCGCTGGGATTTTCTGCACCGCCTCCTCCTCGTGTTGTTTTCTTGTCACATCTCTATGACATACTCGGTGTCCTCCGGCGATAAAGCTCTCTCGTGCGAATACACCATGTGTGTGGATTGCGTGTGGAGGCGCGGACACTGTACCGGAGGTACAAAGACGTTGGTACGAAGTGTACGAGGTGTGCATGATTTCCCCGTCCGAACTCCACGTGTGGCGGGATTTTGTCGCGGGAAACTTTGAACACAGCAGTTCGGAAGTTCTCAGCTTTGTGTTGTGACCAGTCAGGGGCATGGTACTGCCAAAATGTAACAGTGTTACAGTTATAGTTACTCAGGGAAAAAAAAGTAACTCTGCTACAGTCACAGTTAGAAAATTGAAAGAGTAACCTGTTACGGTTACAGTTACTTTGCAAAAGTAATGCCTTTACTTTCTCGTTACTTTACACAAAAATAGTAAAAAAAGACTAAAAAGGAACCTTCCTTAATATACCTATTGGCTTATATTTTTCACGAGCCATTGTGTTGTTCTCGGTAGTGGATCTGATATATTGAGAGACTACAAGTTTCCCAATAATGATTATTAACATGGTTAATTCTTCCTATTTATATTTTTACCATAAATATCTTCCTGAACAAGATCATAATTTAAGACAGTATTGGGGTAAATTCACTTTATAATAAACCATTTATAGTTTTTATTCTTTGACAAAATTACAGGCGACTTTAATTTTTCAAAATTTTAAGCTAGCAGACCTATTAATCCATGAAGAACTTTAAAATAACCGTGACCACCGTGAGGTATACACTAATACAACAGCACATATCTAGATCGCGGGTAGATCCAATCATGGCACGAGTTTAGAATCGGTCAATTGTAATTTTGGATTTCTTTGGTGAGGCTAAATGGGACGGAAGCAATAACAATTGTGCTAATGTGAAGTCAATAATAATATAGGTCATACTTTGCAATCAGCTTTGCAGATGTTATGCCACTCCAGTCCAGTCGTCGGTCGAACCATCTTCTACAGCATGCGCACAGTCTTTCATGAAACACGAAACTTCTCTTGAAAACCTCGAGGGCAATGTTGCGGCGGCATTCCTTCGTCAAACCCGCTGAGGACGGCAGCGGTGCAAAAGAAGCACTGATCGAGGTACAAACGACCGCTGCGCGTAGAATTCCCTACGGCTGTTGCAATCTTTTCTCCATCACTTCCTAACCAGATCGGGCATGTTTGCGCTCCTCCATCTCACCACCCCAAATGCGAAAAGCCCAAGACGTGAATATCTATATAAATCAACTGATGCCAAGTGCCCCTGGTCCCAACTAAGGGCATTCTTTCAATTTCACGAAAACTGACAAGCAGAACGACACAGACGTTTCGAGTGAACGCTCTTTCTCAAGTGACGGGACCCGTGAAACAGAGCAGCAGGTGACAACAAGTAGATGACGGGAAGCAAAACAAACAAATAAATAGTAAAAAAAAAATGGATTCGGACAGAACGCTTTTATTCTCCCAGTTGGTGGGACCAGCTTCGCCAAACAGGGTCACCCAAAAATTTGCTCCTTTTTACTTTTATTTTTCCCTCGTGCTTCAGATGGTTTCTGCAGCAGTTTTTGCTGGGCACTTCCCGTATCAGGACTTGGGACTCTCTCTCGAGTTGCGAGGCGATTTAGCGGTTGTGTTTTGCAATATATTTGTACATAAATCTGAGAAATAACCGTAACGACGTTACTCTTTATAATTACTTTCGAAAAATAGTAACCCTGTTACAGTTACAAGTTATTTTCACTAAGGTTAACGAGTTACAACTTACTGAAAAAAGTACCTACGTAGTTACCCGTAACACGTTACTAGTAGCTAGTTACTGCCCAAGACTGGTTGTGACACTGGCGTGTCAGCAGCCTCGACGAGTCTATGGAAATATTAGTTGTTCTGCCGTGTTTAATTGAGTGGAGGCCTGTGTTTCGAAATTAAAATAATTTCAATCAAATGTTTTTGTTTGACTAGCTTGTTTTGCAGTTGGTTTTCTAGTTATCTTGGCGAAAGACCTAACAGAGTGCTGTATGAAGGGTGTTTTTCTGTCTCATATGTTTTAAATACTGGAGTGCCTCGAGGGTCTAATCTGGGGCCATTGTTATTCAACATTTTTGTCAATGATTTGGTAGGTCTGCAACATTCAAAGGTGCTGTAGTTTGCAGATGACGTGAAGAGTTATCGGCGAAATTCATTCAACTACTGACTGCCTAATGATGCGAAACGATGTTCACGCAGTTCTAAACTGGTGCGCTTGAAAAATAATTTGGTACTTAACCCCAAAACGTCCAAGGTTGTTTCCTTTACGCAAAAGACAAGCTGCATTGAGTACTCGTTTAGCATGTTAGGTTCAGCTATTGCGAGGTCGGATACTATTTGTGACCTGGGAGTGCTGTTTGATTTCCGCCTTTTGTTTACTGAGCATGTTTCGAAAGTTGTGAATGATTCTTATCAGGTGCTAGGCATTATTTCCCGAATGACGCGAAATTTTCGTACTTACGCTAGCATGATTAATCTATTTCGTGCCCTTGTTTTATCTAAACTTGAGTTCTGCTCAGTCGTATGGAACACCATTGGATTGACTCAATCATGTATCTTAGGAAAAGTGCAGCGTCGTCTCGTGCATATTGTTTGATAGATGGGTTGGCAGGTGTATCTATTTTGATTATGAATACTTAATCTGCTTGACCTGGCACCCTTGCACAAAAGAAGATTAATGCGAGACATGACTTTTTTTGTATAAAACAGTGAACGCTACAATTGATGCACCTTTGCTTTTAAGTGCAATTTCTTTTAGTGTTCCTCAAAAACATATCAGATTTTCATTTTTCTACCCGCAGAAAGTTGGTGTCCAGTCCCCGATGACATGCCTTCAGGTCCTTTAATATCGTGACAGGAGTGATTTAGAATTGTTTTCATCCCTTTTAAATGTTAGAAGAGCATTGTTGGCTGCTTGACAAACATCTGTGCTCTGTTGTTCTCTGTAGTTTTATTTATTTCCTTCGATCTTTTCTATATCACATCTTGCTTGCTTGTTTGTTTGTCTGAATCTGTTCTTTTATTGTTTGTAAGAGAATAGATAAAGAAATAAATAAAGCACTTAATTAGCATGGGTGGCGCACTTGAGATTAAACGATACCCATGACTCGGGGATCTTGGAGAAAAGGACCCAGCGATCAGTGTGTGTGTATGGGGGAGGGGGGGGGGGGGGTTGAACTCTCTTACTCACCCCAATTCACTGACATCTCAAATGCATCGATTCTCCCGCCCCCCCCCCCGAAAAAAATCCTGACTATTACTATTCTTTTTTGTAGCATTGAACATTTTTACTGGCGAAAGGAAAAGAAAAGAAACTGGAGCTGGTGTAAGATTTTCGACTTGTATTGTCTTGTGCTTATCAATGATGGGGGCAGTGGCGTAGAAGCGGGCGGGAAAATCAGTCTTCCAGTAAACAATAATTATAACAAAAAGAGCCCCCCCCCCCAATCTGAACACTTTTAACACTGCTAGGTGGGAGAAGGCCAGAAAGGTCCCTGGCAATTGTTATTGTAGCTTTTTTTTAATTAAAGGAGCTGTGCAACAGTTTCAGTACTTTGCTTAAATAATTTGGGAGTTGGTGTCTTGACCTTTCTGAAGTAAAGAACAAAGAACCGCTTTTGCCTGCATGTCCTAGTTTTTATTTTAAAAATGGACAAAGATTGAGGTGTTCGGCATCTCTCAACTCCTTCACCAACTTCCGAGTCACGTGCGCTGTGACATCAATGGGGGTCGCGCGGGGTTCCGGTGAAGCTCATCCCAGTCCGGCTCTGCCCCCGTCCCCCTCCGGCTTCTGGCGGCTGTTCGCGGTAGCAGATAGAGCTGACGGTTCTGTTGACCTTGGACATATGGCGCCACTAAAACTCCGTATAATAAAAGTTTTGTTGATGATACCAGGTTTTTGTTGCATTTATATTTATGTTGGAACGACAAGATTTATAGAGAAGTTACCTTTTATCGAGCAGGTATTTGCACAACTTGCTATCTTTCCACAAGACCGCCATTGACGTCATGCCGCGTGCTTCTCATGGCTGCTGCTCGCGGCTGCAAGTCGGGGAATATTCTAATTTTTGCTTGGCTATTACGCGGCGGAATCGCAACATTTTGATGAAAGGAGGTGTGTTTTCCGTCATTTGTGACAAGGTGAACAATGTCAAAAGTAGAAGATGCCAATTCTTTCAACGTTAAAATCGTTGCACACCTTTTTTAAGAACAAGGATGGAAGGACGGGGGAAAAAAGGTTACACATGCAAAGAGGTGGTTAGAAGATTGGTGGAAATCATCTAGGGAAAATTGAACGAAGTAGTAAAACTAATTAGCACAGCTGAGGACAAGCGGGACGCAGCAAACTTGGCACCCCCTCCCGTGTGGCTCTGGCGAATATCCTCATCCTTCTCTCCCAGCGGGTTCGGCCATTCGGTGTTGGGGTTGCCAAAGGAAATTCACGACTCGCTGGTAAGGGGGGTGGGAGGGAAGGGGAGAAGGTGGGGTGTGATGTTTGTAGTTTCTTTGACTGATGTGGTAGTTAAAAAATGGCAGAGTGGAAGGAAAAGTGGCTTAGAAGGGCGAGGGGAGGAACCATACTTTTGGTCCTTTTTGGATTCTAGGCTAGATGGAGCAAGTTACCGCCCGTTATAAAAAGTACAGCCATTTGCATCCATCCATCCACCCAACAAAGATATTGAGCGCTAAGATCCTACCTTCTATCACACTGTCGTGCCTCGAGCGTGTTCACACAGGTGAAGCACGGCCGAAGGCAACGAGCGCTGCTGGGGGTCAAGCATACGAGTGAGACGTGCCTTGCCCTTCTCACCCATTCACTGACTAAAGTAATTTTTAAATTTGATTGGCAAAAATTAAGGTACTCTAAATGGCTCACAAGACATTCACTGCAGACATTTGCTACTCACTTTCAGCATCTTCCCGATTTCACATTTTGCAACTGGATGCCTTGCCTGTGGCCTGAAATGAAGGCTGCAAACTTTGACTCTGTTGTCTGGAGCTCATGGCTGTATCCCTGTGCCTACGTTTCTGAAAACCAGCAGTGATTGCCTGTCAACAAAATACTCAGAACCAGCATACTACACACGTAGCCTTTTCTTATTTCTTTTCCTTTTTTGGAAATATACATGTGGCAGACATTGGTGTCACATTAGCTGCTCCTGTGATAGGCCTTGCTGCGGGGGCACAACCTTCTGCAGTCATCTTGCACTACCAAAATCGTTGTTCTCTGTAAGAACAAGTGTGGAGTGACCAAAAGCGTAATGCGATGACTTCACATGGAAGCCCCAAAAAAATGTACAGGGTTTTCTTCACTGCAAAATTAAGCCATGCATCTGGTTCGAACTGCTATACTACTTGTGAGGATAATGAGTGCTCGGCAATGCATCATTTTTTTCGGCGGGGAAAAAGAAGATTGTAAATTCCTTTGAGAGACATGCTGTTTGTTAATACGATTACTAGCTGCGATAATCAGGTTTTGCGTGGTTTTCATTTCATGTTCGTAAATGTTGAACACTCGTCAGTGAAGCTTGGACCATACATTTGATATATACGAATGCACTGTAACATCTCTCCTGCTGGCATGAGTCCTTGTGCAGTTATGCGGATACAGCATCTTGCAAAGTATATATCGCTTCATTGCAAACTATATATCATTGCCTCTTATGTTAAGCGGAAATGTGGGACCAAAAATTGCAATTTTTTGCAAGAAAGATTAATTTTTGGTTTTATGTCATTAATGATCTTTGAATTTTTATATTTGATTATAAAAATTATAAGGACTGGTTATGGTCCCGAAATTCGTGAATTAAACATTAAAAAGAAAACTGACAACCCAGTACTGCATAAATTTGAGCCATTTTTATGTGCGCTGTTCTTCAAATTGTCGTCTTTGCTTTCACATTGTCCCCGCTCCATTGCAATCTTCTGTAGCTTCAATTTCTCACGAAAAAATAGTAACAAAAATTATTCTTCCCGCTGTGGAAGAGTGTCGCTACACATCTACGGTAACATTCAAGCACACTTTTTCCTCTATGTAATTTAAGGCGTGTTCACAAAAAGTGTGCAACAATTTTTGTTTCTATTATTGTCCTATACCACCAAATTTGACATGCATATTCTTTAGATTAAATGAACTGCAACTACCTAGGTTTGATTGGAATTTATAGTTTTTTATGTTTATAAAAACATTACGAAACGTTTGTTAGGCCTTCAAAAATTGTGTTTTCAAGGTTTTTGTACTTTTTAAGATATGATAGGTCTAGCACACAGTATTTTGGTTTTTCATTACACTCAGTGGTTTAAAAAAGCAAATTATTTTTTATTTTACTTGGCTCTTAAGTCTGTTGCCATGCCCCACATGTGTGCAAGAGGTTTTTTTCTGCATGTTCCGAGCATCCAAAACATAAGCAACAAGCCATATCAAAACTCGTACAAGATTTATATAAAGGAGTTCAAGCATTATAAGCTGTGGAAATTTAATTCAATCATATTAAATAATAAAATATAGTTTTCCCCGGTGCAACACTAAACTTTTTGAAGAAAGAGGAACATGGCAGTTTTCCTAAATAGGTGGATTTTTAGCATTAATATAGGGACACTTAATGGGCTCCAGCCATATAGTTATCTCCGATTTTGTATCGTTCAAGTCCTAACTCATCTAACTGTTAGTATTTTTATCCTACTAGCAATGCACAAATGAACAGGTTGTTTTGAGATACCTTCAAACTCTGAAGGCTGAATCACATGTAAGCGATTTAGCGAGCGGCGAGACGGGCGACAGTGTTTTGGATTTCTCACTGTCGCTCGTCGCATCGCTCACTTTTTGAATTTCTAGAAAATGTCGCTCATTGCCTTGGTCGCTTGCTCTCGTCGTATTCACGCGGTCTGCCTCGTCGTGCTACTGACCGAGGGACAGCGAGGCGGGTTGCCATCGCTTGTCTAGTCTCTCGCCAAATCGCTTACGTGCGGTTTATACTTCAAGGGGCCCTGCAAAAACTTTTTGACCGGTTATTAATTTGCACCACACCTGCGCGCACTGAACGTAGTAACTTAGTAAAGCTTTTCTTTTCTCGAATTTCGCTTTATTTTAAAAGTTATAGGCAAATTAAAATGACAAAAACACGCAAAAAATAACCTGCTTCGTGATGTCTCTCGTCCTGGCTTGGGTGGCCGTAAACTAGAGGAGGGTGTGAACTCGGTAACTGCTCACGGCTGCCGCACTCTCGTGTCGACGGCTCGAGAAGGTAGCAGTAAAGCATGTGCTGGAAATGCTGGATGAAGCGGGCGGCCAGGGCGGCTCACATTGCATTTACTGCGCGTCTAAACACTTATTCGGCATGACACTTCATTGGCCTCAAACGACAGCAAACACGGGGTAAAAATCAGTTCAGAACGGGAGCCATTTCGTGCTGCCAAACGGCCAAACCGCAAGCCAAACCTGCTCGCCGAATCCTTTGGAACTCTTGTAACCGGTCGGATCCTCCAGCCCATATGACTGCAGCACTGCTGTGTACATCCGGGACCTTTCTACGCTCGCCGCTTGTTGGTGTGTGATCCCACTAACCCTTTCTAGTATGCGCCGCCTTTTCCACCACTTGGTGGCGGGTATGTCGACGGGTCATTTCTTGTTTCCATACTTTATAAACTACATTTGTTTCTTTTCTGATCTAAAATACTGAACAAAAACCACTTTCATAAATAATTGAAACGGTTTGCACCACTTATATTTTGTATTTCTGCTGAAAAAAAGCTTTTAGCGGCTCTGACCAGTCGTAAGGCAGGAGCTGGCCAGGACACAACGTCACGATGTCGTCCCCGTAGGTGAAGGAGGCTTCCGCATCGTCCGGTTAAAATATGACGCACTCATATTTAGTTACTCTCTCCGTGCCCGCTGGGTTGCCCGAACCACGAGATGTGAAAACCGCAAAAAAGGTAGACGCTTTAATAGGATTGCAGGGCCCCTTTAAGTCAGGTGGCACAAGCTACCTCCCATTACTAGGCACACAGGCATTTCATTTCCTCGTCCATTCGTCATTGTTATCTCAAAATGGCCAAATCCTTGGTGTCTCTTGTCTTTTATTCTTGTAGGTGTCTGACTAACTTGATGTGCTTGCAGGCTGTGCTCGCTTTGTTTATAATTACTGCCATGGCTCATTGCATTTGGTTCCTAGCATCTGAAGTGGTCCCGTGCGTCCCTCTTGGCCTTACGAGACTCCCTACGAACCTGACTTTGGGCAGCAATTCAAATGGAACCGATTCAATCCTCAAGCCGTGGTGAGTTCTTTTTTGTTTTTTTTTTCCAGCTCTTAAGAAACAGGACAATGACTGTGTCTAGACTAAACGCAGTCATACTCTAGAGCAGCGCTTCTTCTACAGCTGTCCACACACTCCAAGGGGTCCACACCAATTCGGAGATCCACCACCAGGGGAGCTAAGAGCCCAGATGAAAGTGTGCAGGGTGATTGGATTTTCCTTCGTGGAGAGGGAGGCAAGCAGCCAATTTGAATTTGAGAAGAGGTTCATGGTAGCAGCGAATTGACTTCGGGCAAGCTATATGTTGGGCTCCTATCGGCGGTGTGCATGAACTACAGAGGGCGCTTCTCTAGCTATCATCATCATCATTGTGATATCATGGGTAGGACAGACTGGGACAGACCGCAAACACCTTTGATCCTTCGGCTAATCAGCTCGCTTCATGCACTGTTTGGGTAATGCGCGGCGAAGCCTGTTTCTTGCGTTTCGTTTTTTTGGTGTAGGGATATTTGTAGCAAGACATCTTACCAAAGCTTGAAACAGTGGCGTGCGTAGTCGTGCTAACAAACACTTTTCGCGCTGAGGTGTCGAAGCGCTAGAATGGTGGAATGCTGTTCTCTACATCAGCAGGGGTGGGAGCACTGCGCTACTTGCGCCATTTGGCACCAATCCACTTTTGCTGCGCCATCCTGCTCTTAAGCGCACATGTTGCGCTAAAACTAGCCAAAAAAGTATTTCTTTTTTTATTATTGTTACATATTGATGTGGTCGTGTCAACGTCAAAGCAGGTTATTCTCATTTGTTGAAAACAGGCGCCAAGTGCCTATTTTCATCTAGTGAGAATGACCGTGATTTATTCCGGACCAGGTAAATAAATAGTCCGTCAAACGTAAGCAGCACAAGGCCCAACACTGCGCGAGTTGGTTGTTCAAGTCGTCCGTTTCGAACGCGAGGAAAAGTAAATGCTTTTATTGTTGTTTAGAAATATACCGTATTAGGACGAATATCAACACAATAAAAGTCGTGTGCTTATTTACGTCTCCCGTACCAGTGCCTTCGAAGCACTTGTTTAGGCGCGTTGCTTTTTGCGATGAGTGCCACAGTTCAGCCAACAACGGCATGTGGATGTATGATCTCCGAAAACGGGGCATGCATAGGTGGCTTTGTCACAAGTACTAAAACAACAGTTCTTCGTTTACTTTTTTTATTTTTTTCACAGTACGAAAAGTTGCACGCATTAAATCGCGTATACCGTAAATTCTCGTATGAACGCCCGCCCACAAGAAACCACCCATCCCGTTTTTTGGGCTGAATATCCCTAGCATAAAACTTCCAAAACATCAACTACCTTCTCCCCCCCCCCCCCCGATTCCCGCTGGATATCGATCATGCGATGTTCCACGCAAATCACAACGATTGCGCGATCTGCGGTATTGGTGCGTGTGACAAGCGTGTTCGCCGCGGGTTCTCTCGTGCTTATTGCACCGTGATATGCGAATCTGCAGCGTTCGCAATCTGCGACATGCAAATTTCTAACTCATTCCCGCATTGTTTTTTTTTTTTTTTTTGTGATTTGCACGCGTTATGTTGGTTCCCGTGACACCTGAGTTTTAGCGGGTTCTTGCAGGTATATATCGCACTGTGAAGAGCGAATGCGCTACATCCACGTTCCGCTGCCGTACCCGCGAGAGGGGAGTTCATGGCGAATTCTCGTGCTCTTATCACACCGCGAAACGCAAATTCGCTGTGTCTGCTATCTGCGATATCATCAATGAAAAGTCGGAGAGTGTGCAGGCAAGCTCGTGATAGTTAATTATGATGCTTAAACCTGAGACTGTTGCGGGGGAAAAATAGGAAACTTTGAAGTCAGCAGAGTTCCTTTTTCACGTAACTTGTAGAGCCCCCCCCCCCTCTTTTTGTTTTTATATAAAATTTTGTTGTTAGCATCCGGTAACATGGCTTTATCCATACTTTTCACTATTTGTCTTCATTTTGGTGGGGCGTTCTCTCAGGACTTTACGGTCCTGAAAGCCCGCTGGCACCTGTTCAGTTATCGTCTAGTCTGGGGAAAGTGACAAGCACTGTACAAAATTGAACATTTGGCAGATATATATATTTTTTGTTAGTGAAATAAAGCCCAATACTTACTGACTACAGCCTTTATTATAGTGATGGGCCCAACTTTTGCCAAATCTAAAGTTTGGCGCCGAATCTCATGATTCGGCAAAGCCGAACTTTTGCCGAACTTTTCTAAAGATTCGTGAAAAATACATTGTTACCAGACTTAATGTTGATATTTAGTTTTTCTGGTGAAAAAAGGTTTTAATGTTTTTTTCTTGACTTAAATGCAACATGTAATGCATATTGACACAGTTATTACTAAATAAGGTGATATTTACAGAGATAATTGTATCGGTGTCATTTTTGTGTTTTTTCTGACACTTTTAGTGACTCCTGCAGAAGTGGCGTGACAACGAGATTGACGAGGTCGGCTAGAAGCGAGCGTGGCGCAGTCACGAATCAAGCTAGGAGAGTTACAGTTTTGAGGCATTATCAACAGCAAGGCTGCATGTGTGTGTACATTGTTAAATTAAGGCACTAACGCTGCGTTCTTGCTTTCTCTGGGAGTCACCGTTTTGTGCGCGAAATGTATGCAACGGTTGCTAGCCTTCCCCAGGAGAGATGATAATATTATTGTAAATATGCATGTTTTTTCGATTTGAGTCACTTGACGTCAGCTTTGCATGAAAGTGCACGTCCCATATTCGCAACGTCTCGTTTTTAACCTTTAAAATGCCAGTTTCTGGTGTTAGAAAACACACGGACGTTTAGGAAGATAGGGAGAGTTAGGAATGTCGGATGTGCAATGTCGAGCCATTCTTTGGTGCCATGCAAATTTAGCCATTCTTTGGTGCCATGGTCATGCCTTTCGAACGAAGTGCCACCAACAGCAGACAGTAAAACTCTCGGTGAACTCCGTAACCCAAGGTCTTAACTAATCTCTTCTCTTTTATTAGTGGACTCTTGTGTATCTGTAATAACCTGAATGTATTTACCCAGTTTCTTCCCAAACGAGCTGTCCATAGGCTGCACTGTG
Source organism: Ixodes persulcatus (assembly GCA_013358835.2). NCBI lineage: Eukaryota > Metazoa > Arthropoda > Arachnida > Ixodida > Ixodidae > Ixodes > Ixodes persulcatus. Next base: position 81,117 of record JABSTQ010005718.1, read on the forward strand.
GGTTTTAATATTCACGAGGCAGAGTTGCATAAGGAGGGATTGGTCCCCCAAAATTTTCTATATAGTTGAGTGTTTACATAAGCAGGACAGGACCCGCATCACATGTTGAAATTCTCTTACTGGAAAACTTCAAAGAAGACTTTCAGTCTGACTTGCCATAATCACTCATTTACAATTAGAGAACGACATATTTTACAATCTCCAGAAATATTGTTTTTGTTTCACTTTCTGAATAATTAGGCATCCAGCCCCCCAAAAGTAGTTGGATCCAGATTTATAATCCAAAGTTAGTCAGTAAAACATTTTCTTGTGACAAAAAAAATTTCAAACAGAAAACCTTTTTAAAGTGACAACATATGTAAAATATGATTTAGAAATCAAGATAATAAAAATAGATGACTTTTTTAGGAATTTTTACTTTTCAAAATTAGGGACTTCCCTTAAGGTGCCAGTTGCATTTGAGTGCTTTTGTAAATCGAATTTAAAGCGCAGCAAAATATT
>JABSTQ010005719.1:0-20235 GCA_013358835.2 Ixodes persulcatus
GAGCCAATGGCGATCCCGCGAGCACCACCCGCGACGGACGGAACAGTCACGCACGATAAGGGCATACCGGTTTAGGCATTTGGAAGCTCCCTTTTCAGTACTTGCACCTGTATCTGAATCAGGACTTTGGTGAGCCAGTACGAGAATTATGCTTACGTTCCTATCTCGATATTCTCCTGCACGCAAACCAGACGAGTAGTGATCAGTCTCTTTCCGCGATGCTCTACGAAAAAGACCCGGTAAATACGTCCGAAAAGCTCCACATTCCCGCCGATGCTAAGGGCCTTATGGCACGCTTTAAAAGAACCGAAGGAAGTACGCTCTGTGATTTGTTTTGTCCTCTTATGAGTGACATATGTCAGCAGGAAAAGCTTCTCTTGAACGGGGTGGATATTCGCATCGTGCTGCGGCAAAATACCGAAGATTTCAGGCTCTTGGCCGCTTCGACGGTTCCCCAGAAACACGTCGTCCGACTTCCTCGCATTGTGCTCTACAATTCGACGCGTGCAAGTTGCCCCGACGGTGCTTGTGGTCTGCAGTCCTCTCCCGCGACTTATCTACTACGTGGGGTGGAGATCAAGACCAGAACCGTTTCGCCCGGTGTGTCGCACATTGTCCTCGACGATCTGTATCCGCATCGAGTGCCGTCAAAGCTCATCGTCGCTTTCGTGAAGAGCGAGGCGTTTCAGGGAAGTCGCGAGCACGACCCATTCAAGCTCGAACACTTCAACCTGAAAACGGCGGTCCTGGACGTGGGTGGCTGCCACGTCCAAGATCAAGATTTGCACATGAAGGCCTATATGAGCTTCCAACACCGCCTCAATCAAAGAGACGTCCCCTACTCTAAAGGTGCCTTCTCAAAAGACTCCTTTCTGCTCTACTATATTTTGACTCCGGACAGGGAAGAGCAGTGTCTTTGTCCAATCTCCACGGCGAACGTGAGACTCACCTTGACCTTCAAGCAAGATCTAACTAAAGCCATCACCATTCTCTTTATGTCAGAGACGCCTCACGTCCTGGAAATTGACAAGGAGAGAAACGTCAAGTTTGCCGCTTGAAATAAAAGAACACGAATTTTACCCAATGTTCGCGGGAAATCCCTGCACGCGTCCCTGGTTTCGTGGCACGTTCGCGTGCGACGAGATTGGTCAAGAGACAGCGTCACCCGGTCTTTACGTAGTGAATACGGCACCGAGGTCTTCGTTCGGTGAACACTGGGTTCTTTTCTACGTATTCCCAAAGGACAAGACAATTAGTTATTTTGACAGTTTCGGAATGATTCCGATTCACGGGGAATTTTACGACTTCATCGGAGACGCAGCGAGTTTCTTCTACTCCAAGAGAAGAATTCAAGGGACTCTGTCGCACACGTGCGGACTTTACTGTCTATACGTGAGTGCGCGCCTGTGTTGCGGTGTACCGCTCCGCGAGTGCATCCAAGCTTTCTCGTCGTGCGACTACCGACGGAACGACACGCACATTTCCATACTCGTGCGCAAGCAATTTCCTTCTCCTGCGCTAAAGCTCTCCTGCTGCTCCGCTCTGTAACCTGATCTCCAAAATAAAGCCGCAAAAAAGGACACAAAGCGAGGATGGATCTTTTTCTTTGTTTTTATTCAATATGCATGCATCTAAGATATTCTCGAGACATGAAGAAACAGATGGCGCGCGCGCGACAGCTCTTTATACAAATATCAAACACTTGGTGAAAAACAAAAAAAAACCTCGCGCATACGTTCGGGCGTCGTTATAAACCGCACCGTTGCGACGCGTGTGCGCCTTTATCGTGAAGCAAAAGCCGCGCGAGTCTTCCTGTTATCGCACGGTCAGCTTCGAGCTTGTGGGGAGCATCCGCTTTTTCTTTTTATCGGTTATTCTTCGTTGGGTAAACACTGTGTGGTTTGGGTATACGTTCGGGCGTGTGAGCACATTTATCGTGAAGCGGAAGCCGCGCGAGTCTCCCGCCGCGCAGGAATGTGCTTCGCGCGAGTACATAAAAACGAGTCTGCGATGCCATCTTTTCATTCGTCTACGAGCGTAGCATGCATGGTCATGTCTTCGGCCCTGGACAAATTTCGTTTCCAAACGCCGGCGTCAATCACGATGATTGGATCCTCTAAATCGGGCAAAAGCACGTATATTCGCAGCTTGTTGAGATTTAGAAGCGAAATGTTCGACAAAGAGTTTCACGTCGTCTACTACGTCTACGTGTTTCCCCAGAGCTGGTTTTCGGAGACGAGCGGGGTCGTCTTCACCAAGGAGATCCCGCAAAATTTAGACCCCGAAAGAGACTCGCTGATCATATTCGACGACTTTCTCGCAAATCGAACGAAGCTCAAAGACATTTGTGAATATTTTATAGGAGCTGCTCATCACTATAATGCTTCGGTCATTTTCATCACGCAGAACATGTTCCTCCAAGAAGCGTACTTTAGAACAATAAGCCCATATTCTTCGGCCTTAATTATATTCCGTTCAGTGCGGATTGCCGATCAGCTCCAAGTGCTATCCCGACAGCTCTTTGGGGCTAGCAGGGGGCAGGTTCTACCGCGTATATATTCGGACGCGTTTAGAACGCCGTTCAGTTACCTGCTGATTGACCTATCGCAAATTTGTTCCGATAATTTCCGTGGGAGAGCAAAAATCTTGCCGGACGAGGGTTCGGAAGTCGTGTACGACACGTCCTAATGAACCGCATCGCCAAGCAGGCAAGATTCTTGCACCTGTTGTCGGAAGAAAAATCGTGTAGGCAAAGGGAATCACTACTACGTCACGCCAAGGAGGGGCATCTGAAAATAATTAGGGAAATTTGTTTAAACCTGTGCGCCGGAAACCTCCCTCTCTCCGCGGATATAAAAAAGAAAGTGGAGAGATTTGCACCCGTCATACGGTCACTGGGAAATCGAAAAGAGTCGCACAAGAACGTAAGAAAGACGCTGGTATTGAAGGGAGGTTTCCTACCCCTGATTCTTCCTGCTCTTCTAGGCCTCATATCAACGATCGGGGGAAGAGCCATCGCAAAGGCTATCAGAGTCTGAGAAGTATGAAAAAGTACCATCTCGTACCTTACACAGAGAACATTCCCGAGATTCTGAAAGAAGTCGACGAACTGGACGACATCAAGCTAAAGAAAATAACTCAAACTCTACACAAAATGTTACGTCCGTACACGTCGAATGAGAGTAGCGCACACAGTGAAGAGGTTAGAGCGACACCCATTAGCAGGGAAGAACGGACAACGCAGACGAGCGAGCGTGGGAATGATGATGATGACGACCCCTCCGTCATAGTCAATTACTTGAGCAAAACCTACCAGCAAAAGTGTCGATCGCTTCTGGCTCTACTGAGGCCGCTGCTCACCTGGGACCCGCAAACCTTGGAAATTTCGATCGACGAAAAACCTCTACAGGGATCCAATATTGTGGACCTGGTTTCCTATTTAGTTTCGCGCTCAAAGAAATTGCCAGTTCCGGTTCATTTCGATCGCGTCACGAGGTTATTGGTCAAAGATAAGCTGCCAGTGGCCATCGTGAATCACGATCGCTTTAAAAGAAGGACCCTCAAAGCGCGGGTGACCATTCGTCGAGGTGCGTCTTCTTCTTAGGTCACTTCGCCGAAGCGCCTTCGTACCGATTCCCCGGAGCAGCGGAGTGCAGGATCACCGACCCCGTCCGAAGCGGCTCCTGCTGATCCCGTTTCTATCACACCACCACCACCTCGTGCCTCGCAGCGCCTGGTCGAGAGAGCATGGAAGAAATTCTAGACAAGGATTACTTTAACAACGAGGAAATTCTTTCCGCTTTTCACCCACGACACCGAGCGAAGGTCGAGACGCTCCTCGGCGCGATTTCCTCGGTAATTGCCTACACCCCCGTGGGAACGCTGGTGGTTCACGAAGAGCCACTCGAGGGATCCAGCATTGTAGAGCTTCTGCACTACGAGCTGTACAACAGGCAGCCTCCCTGGATGAGAGGCGCCATTTCCTCTCTCATCAATTGTCACCTAAACCTGACGGCGTTTCGAGCTCGACACTACCGACCAACGAAGCGGTGCGTCCAGAAAGCATGTCTTCGTCACAAAAGAAGGGGAGCAAAGCCGTCTACTACGAAGCAAGTCATCCAGCCTCTTTCGGTGGAATCAACAGGCTCGCACGACATACTGGACGAAGAACGGCGGAAAAACTTCTAGAAGGGTCGGACGCATATACGCTGTTCAGGGAAACCAAGCGCCCTCGCGTTTACCGCAAAACGCTATCCTTGGGACTGCGAGACGTCTATCAGGCTGACCTAGTGGAAATTCAAAAAATTGCCAAATACAACGATGGAAAACGATACATTTTATTTGTGATTGATACGTTCTCACGATTTCTCACCGTCGTCCCCATAGCTCGAAAGACGGGCGAGGAAGTTGTCAGGGCGTTGAAAATTGTCTTTCGCAACATGGGGAAAAGCAGGCGTTTATGTACGGATCGTGGTCGTGAATTTTACGGAAGATTGGTCCTCTCGTTTCTGGAGAGAAACGACATACAATTGTATTCCGTGAATTCGAAGCAAAAGGCTTCGATCGTGGAACGCGTACAACGCACCATAATGAGTCGGGTTTACAAGTACTTTGAGTATGCACGAACCAAACGATTAATTGAAACCCTCCCGGAAATCGTCGAGTCTTATAATTTTAGCCACCACAGGACACTGAACGCTAGGCCGGTCGACGTTACCCCACAAAACCAGACCGAATTTTTCTTTCACTTGTCCCTCGATCCCGGTCGCGTGAAAATACCTAAATTTCGCCTGGGTGAACATGTGCGCATCTCCAAAGATCGACACGTTCTCGTGAAGTACAAGCAGTCGTTCACGGACGAGGTGTTTATCGTGGACCGAATTCGATTAGGTGTGCCCAATACCTACCACCTAGTCGATATGGTGCGAAAAGAGCCCGTTCTCGGCTCTTTTTACGAGGCAGAACTGCAGCGCGTTTCCCTGGCCGAAAACAAGACCTGGATCGTGGAGAAGATTTTGAGACGCCGACGTGCGCCCCACCTGCAATACCTCGTAAAATGGAGGGGCTACGCCTCCTCGCACAACAGTTGAGTTATTGCGAGCGATTTTGAGCAATAAAAGAGATGAAGAAAAACGATTTTCGTATCCTTTACGCGACGCGTCGAGCGATCGTGGGCTCTGCACGCACATCGCAATACACAAACACGTAGCGAGTTTTATCATTTTTTATTCAAAAATTTTGACAGGAGCAATATAGCTTCACGATCGAGATTCATTCCGTACAATGAGGCTTTCCTTCCTCCGATCAGTCGCCGAATTTGATAGATGTTCAGAGGACATCTTCGAAGGTACATGGACTCGCTGATGATGCAGCTGTCTTCACACTCGAGATCATGCTTCCGAGGAGCAAGAACGTCCAGCTCATTGAGACATTGCTTCAGCGCCTCAGTCTGATTCCTGTCCAAATTTACACCGGCTCTTTTCGGATGGCCCTCTTTTGACCATTCACGTATTGCTAGAACGGATGCAGGACACTGATGTACTTTGACCTCCTTGTGCAGACTCATCTCGAGCGTGCAATTTCCGTGCAGGCTCGCGTGCGACATGCTGACGCCGATGGTGATCACGCAGACAATTAGAAAGGAGCCCGAGATGAGAGCGAGAAGAGACTTGACGGCCGCGAGCGTCACCGCCATAATGACGGTGCGCCGTCCCGCTTGAATCGCGCGCGCGCGAAATCACGTGATAGGAAGACGAGCAAAGTCACACGACCTGTGGCAATGAAGCATCCGGTTTCTAACCGCATTACAAAAGCCAAGTAGCGCGCGGGACATCACGTGATCTGAATGCACACACACACAAACAACTAACCCGACTTCAGCGATCTTCGGAAGCGATGCACTCGTAGCTCAGGGGATACCGCGTCGGGCTGGTGATCAAGTGGTCGCGATTCCCCGCTGGCGGCGGAGCCTTTCTTATCGAATAAAAGGGGCATTTACCGCGCAGCGATCCAAATCCAAAACACGTGACCGTCATGTGACCGGAGCGCAGCGCCCTCCTTCGGATGCAGCACGAACCCTGTGCGACATAACGTGAGGCGCCCTGAGCGCCGCAATTCAAGTCATATAGCGCCCTCTGTCGAACGAAGCTCATCACATCACGTGGTTGTTGTCAGATGATGACCGCAGCTGTCAACACCTGGTCAACCACACTTGTGGTTTGCGGTCTGCGGTCATGGTAAGTGACACGCTTCTGGCACGCGCCTGACACGTGACTTCACACGTCACGGGACCTCGCTGAGCTCCGATTGGTCACTGGCTAATGTCCTGTGGGCGGGGCCATCGATGCCCACTGCCTGTCATTGGTCACTGGGATGGGAGAGAGGGAAAGGGCCCCGCCCTACTGCGTTGTGATTGGTTGGATTGGGTTTGGCCCCGCCCTCCTGCGCTGTGATTGGTCGGATCGGGATTGGCTCCGCCCCTTTGGGCGTTTGTTGACATTCTGTGTGAGCTGGTGCACCTTTCCTACTACTATCTTTTCCCATAAAATCAACACAGCCCATGAACAGCCCATGACAGCCGTCGAGCTGTTCAACGCCATGAGCGTGTTGTGTCCCGTCGCCGAGCCTCACCCTCACGTGATCACTCTGCAGCTTCAACATCAGCTGGTGTAAGTGACATGGATGAAGAACATACTGACTCTGCTAGAGCTAAGTGTCTGAAGAAAAAACTGGAATCTCCTGTTCGACGGACTTGATAGGTGCGGACGTCGAAAGCCTTATGGAAGAGAACAGGAGACTAAGAATGGATTGCAATGCATTGGGGAAAGACTCAGCCACACCTATTGCCGCTATAAACCTCAAAATCAACAAAGACATGGAGTGTTTTACTGGATTCTCCAAGCATTCTCTCTTTCAGTGTTTATTCACGAACCAAATTTGAACATTTCTCCACATGATTTAGTAATCTCACTTGAAAGCCTACAGTTGCACGCATGAAAGGGTAAGTGATCGTAGCATGAGCGGGCTCAAGAACAAGAAACGACGCTGGTAAAGAGGTACAGAAATCTGAAATGCAAAGCAATGACACTATACCTATTGATATACATTTTCAAAAAGTACAGGTGGATGATTAAAATTGAGAGAAAATATGAGTACAAAGAACTACATTTGGCAGGCGGCAGAGGTGCAGAAAATAGAATGCAATTTTCAAGAAAAAAATATCTCAGACACCATTTGGCATTATTCCCAATCTGGTTCTGAACTTATCTAAAGCTGGAGCTGAGCCACTTTTTTTCGGGCTTGCGCTGGAGGCCTACGCATTTGAAATAAAACGAAATTGTGGTGCACGAGTCTAATCACGTGCAATCATGCGTCCCTTTTCGGGCTGACGGCAAGAACATTAGAGTGCTGCAGCAGCACCCCCAGTCGCGTCAGGATCTCGTCGGCGTGTTGCCAACTCAGGCTAAATATAAGTAAAAAATGTCTAATCTAGCTTTAGCTGAGGGCTTTCAAATATGTACGATCCCTTCGGATCTTCAAGACTAGTGGAGGAACCGTCTTAGGTGTCCACAGAGCGAAAAATGCCACGTCCAGCCCAGCAAGTGTCATCTGCCCTTGCACTTGGTCATGGTTGGCATGGCCTACTTTCAGCTTTAAATCAGCATCAAGATACAGGCTGTCGTATTTGACAGTCCTCACATTAATTGCCCTATGCATGTAGGGATTTTCGATCTCAAGGACCCTTTCGGTAAACAGGTGGATTGTAGATTGCCACCGGGGCTTTCTCCAAGTTTGGGACACTTTGGATTGACAATTAATCCCGACCTTCTCACCTCGAGGTTTTTGTGTTTGGACACTTAATGTTCAATGGAGGTCTGCCGTGCATTGTCTTCATTTTGGATGACCCACTGAACTAGAGGAGGCACTCCGGCATGGGTTACCTGTATCCCCTAACCTCCACGATCACCGCAGTTTGGCTCGTGTCGTCGTTCTTATTTGTTACCTTGTGAAAAATGGAGGCAGTGACCCGCCCTCTTAGATGAATAAACCACGTCTGGGAGCGGTTTTGTTTCCGGGTACCGGCCTCAAGGAACTCTTTTCCAGCTTGGTTAAGGACCAAGCCATTATACCTATAATAAGGTAAGATTCTAGATTGTCCTTCGAGAGATGCGCATTTTCTTTTCTGAAAATATCAGTTAGAGGAGGAGGGAGAAGCTCTTGAAGTCCCCATCCTTGGAAGCAGTGTCTGAGTCCTCGTTGCTGAAGAACTGCGAGGGCAGCATCTTCAAGCACTGTGCATATGTAGAGCATTCCTAAAAACTAAAATAGGGCTAATAAGGTATCTTCAACGCTAACATATTCTTGAAAACATAAAATGAAACAACTGACTTTCAGTCCATTAAGTATTGCTTAAATATGTGTCGTGGCTCATAATATTTATGGTTGTAGGGAATCGGAACATAATCTAAAACTTAAAGAAAGCGTACCAGGCACCGGAGAACCCTCATTAGCCTCACCTCCACGATTTGTGAACACATAGCATGACACAGATATCAATGAAAAACACTTGAGACTGTTATGCTTTTGGAAACTGGACAGCATTCATGGAGGCTGCTGCCCAACTTCAAGAGGGGTCAATCATGGCCATGCTGTCTCATATGGCATGTCACAACCACGCGCGGTGTGTGATATTTATAGTTGTTGTGCACAATGCTAAAAGTGCATACAGCACATTTTATTCTTAAAATATTACTTCCCTCAGCATGCAGTGTTTGTTTCTAAAAATATTGAAAATAGCACCTTTTGTTGAAAACCATTCACAAAATATCTGAAAAAGCTTTATGTCTTAAATGCTATATCCTTGGGCATGTTGTGGAGTGCCAGCTTATCCCCTCTTAGCTGATGCATTGTAATGCCACTGGTAGAGGGGCCATGGTGAGTCAGGAGCTCAGTACGGCGTAGGTCCCTACTGAAAAAAACCATACGCACCCATACGACCCATATCCCAAAATACCATACGACTCGTATGGGTCGTATGGTTTTGCCAAAAATCAGCAGAGTTTACAATTTTAAGTGATCCCATACGGTCAGTTATTTGTAATGCACGTAATATCCACACAAAAATATAACAATTTGATGACCGCGGCACGGCAAATAAATATATTTAAAATTTTGAATTATGACAAATGATTTAAAACACATGTAAGAAAACACCTTCGTTTATACACTATTTGACGGGCAACGTGCTACAGATAACCAAGACCAAAAACCAAATTGGCGTTGGCATTCCTCATTCAGTAACTGCATAAAATGTGTCGTATGGTTCTTTCATATGGTATTATGGGATATGGTTCGTATGGGTCGTATGGTTTTTTTCACTAAGGGTGGGAGAAGAAAAGGTCGACCACTGCCACTGGCTCCGCATACATCAGTCGCGTAGCCGGGGGAGTCTCAAGAGTCAACCCCCCTCCCCCCCCCCCCCCCCCCCAAAAAAAAAAAAAAAATTCGAAGCTTTCTTTTTTTTTGCTGGAGCTGCGACAGTGCCCGGAGCTGTGGTGCGCTAACCATTCAGGGAGGTACATTATGTGTAGACTTGTTTTGCCTTTCTGCCTTTTTCAGAAATCAAAAATCTGCGATGCGAAAAAAAAGGGTGGGGGGAGGAGTCCGACCCGTCGAACTACCCTCCCTCCCCACTTCACCCCGAAATAAAAAACTGGCTACGCTACTGGGGGGATCGAAAAATGTTTTGTTTCTCCTAAAAAGACACGCAAGTGACAAAAGTGACGATATCGCGTCTGATTGGTTATAGGCTCAAATGACGAAAGTTCCCTCTTTCGTCATTTGAGCCTCTAGCCAATCAGAAGCGATATCGTCACTTTCGTCACTTCCGTTTCTTTTTAGGAGAAACGAAACGTTTGTCGAACATAGCCCCTCTGGTCTACATTGCAAGTGCTCACCTTTTCAGAGCACAGACGTGGATAATACGTCAGCAGAACCCGTTCTACCTGATGCCTCAATACAAAAGTAGCACCGAAACGTGGCTGGACACCTCGCCGAGCCTGGAAAGAACTAGATAATTGCAGATAGAGTCACTGTTACTGATAAACGAATACAAAAGAGAGACGCAATTTCTTAAAGTGCATGCGTCATGCTCTAAATTTTTTGTTTTCTCTTCGCACTGTTCGCTGTCGTTTGTAACTTCCCAGAATAGACTTTGTGCAGTTGTAGTGCCACTATTTGACGCTGCCTGAAAGCTTATCGTTTTTCCTTGGTGATCGTAACAAATTTAGAATTCCTTAGTTCCGATCAGCAGGTGCGCGAATGATCGCACCAGTACTTCACATACACGATGGTACTCCAAAAAAACGCACCACCTGACGGCAATAACAAAATGCACGTCGACACGCTTGTAATCAAGGTGTATCGAATGCTTACCCAGCCATGCAAGTTCACTGTGCCGACGAAACTTTACCAGATTCCTCTGCCAATATCCAGCATCGGTAGACACGGGATTCCGTCTGTATGGCCGTCACTTTGGAGAAGGAAACCTGTACCTTCGGCACCTCGGGCCCCACCTAGGTGCCCATCGCCGACACCCTGCCGTTGACAAAGTAATTAAAAGAGTCCAAGGACTTGTGGGTCTTCAGTCGTTCTCGGGTGAGGCCAGGAGTCTTAGTAAGGTAATCACAGAGATGCGGCACGTTACCTTCAGAAGACTGGCCAATTTTTAAAAAAACAGATGTTTGTTCTTCTCACAAAAATGATATGGAAGGCGCTTCACACCACTGTACGTCAACGTTTCCACGTATGGTCGAGGGTCCTCAAAGGTGAGACTTCTAAAATACGCGCTGCTCATCGCGGTTCTACAGATATCAGACAACTCCCAATGGCAGACCGTAAGCTGTTTATGCCCCCGGAAGTTCGGCCATGTTTTTTTTTATATTTACTTTCGAATACCCTGTATTGAAGAGCGTAGACATTCGCTATAGCTTAAAACCATGGGACAAGGTAGAACAAAAAAGAAGCAGACAGGATAACACAAAAATCTCATGAACAGCTGAGTTTTTACAACAGCACCAAAATAAGAACAGATCAAGAATACAGAAGATGACGTCTCGAAAATTTTACCAGAAGTGGCTTGACAGGCTGAATCCCTACAGCCCAAAATATGCTTCTGACAACAATCACCCGCTACCGAGCATCCACAAAGATAATTTCCGTCAAGACTGCGAGGTCCAACCAACTTCCTAATCTCATTATTATTAAAATTAGCGCAAAGACAAGGAAGGAAGACAGCAGGACCTGTCCTGCTGTCTTCCTTCCTTGTCTTTGCGCTAATTTTAATAATAATGTTTAACCAACTAGCCCACCAGATGATACTAATTCCTAATCTCAGGGTGTTAGATTATGATGTTTCGTAATCAGCTCGTTTGCGTGCGTTTTCTTCTAAGAACGTCATACTGTCTCAAGCTTTGTTACATCTTTTGTTTCCTCGTGTCGCCTGCTAAGCCCCCCCCCCCCCTTTTTTTATTTCCCAAGCGGTTTCGGCGGGCGCCACTGCTGCCGGAAGTCGCGAAAAATATGAAAGGAGATTGCCTTGAAAGTCGTGCGGGAACGCATGGTAGGACAGTTACTGCGTAAAGAAAGCGAGGCAAGTCTTCTTTGACATGTTCTCACGAACTGCTAATGAGAGAGATCCTGAATGCCTCTTCCCAGGATCTAAATGTTTGGTCAGCGTGCGTTTGGGGGCTTAAGAGGCAACACAAGAGAACAGAAAGATGAAACAAAGCTTGGGACAGCACGCATTTCTGAGAAGAGAACAAAGCAAACGAGCTGATTTAGAAACATCATAATCGAACTTCCTTCGATTAGGAAGTTGGTAGTATCTTCTATTCTTGACGGATATAATATTTGCGTAAGCTTGGTGGCGCATGCTCGATTCCGGAAGCGCGTTTAGTGTTGTAGGGATTCAGCCTGTCAAGCCACGTCTGGTGAAATCTTCGCGACGTCGTGTTCTGTTTTCCTGATCTTGTTTATATTGGTGTGGTCGAATAAACTCAGCTGTCCTTGGGATCTTGTGTTGTATTGTCCGTTTTTTTATAATTCTTCATACTCCCATGGTTTTAAGTTAAGACGACTTTCTACGCTCTGGAATAGAGCAGCAACGTTGTACGCACTTTCTCGGTTCTAGAGAGTATCTCTTTGGAGCCGACGCCGTCCGCCAAAACCCTATAATGAAGACAAGCAAGCTCAATTCAAGTGAAGGTTTATTTTGGCTTTTCTCAATCAGAGTTAACATATGCTACTCAATATTTTGCCGTCACAAGGTAGATTAAGTTACTGCAAGGAGTTAAGGAAAGTTTAGAATAATTCAAATGTAGTTTTTAAGTAATGACGTGCAATTTTATTAATTTTTGGAAAAATAACTTGGGTGTATGAATTAATAACAAAGACACAATAGTGGCTAAGCAAATAGTCTATATATATATATATATATATATATATCCGTAGGCTGCGGCTCAGGGCGCACATTTTGATATATTTGCGACTTTTTGCATAAAAGTGTTTGTTGGTAAAATATTTTTGGAATGGTTTCTGAAACGCGTTTCTTAGACGTGTTTCGTAATTTGTTTTCATAGAAACATGTAATTGCTATTTTTAATACTTTGTGTGCATGTTTAAATTACCTTTAAAATCAGTATTTTTTTTTTAACTACGAACCTTTTTTGGTGTGACATTGGCGCCTGTGCAAACTGGCCTAGTGAAATATCGGCAAAGTCCATGACTCGAGTTTCTCAATATTCTATGTTTGGAAAAGCTTTAGCTACGGAGTTCCCATACAGCTCAATGCTTCTTCCAAGAACATGGCTTTCATTTATATTTATTACAGAAGTATAAAAACATGACCTGGACAGTCATTGTACGACATCGCGCGAAAACACCCTGCAGTCACTGACGTCTTAAAAAGCGCAGTGCGTGGCGAGTCCGGTCGATCATATTGTCGCTCTGCAACCCATCGTATTGCGGCATCCGGAGAGAGAAACACTGAAGAACGAATGACGAGGCATGTAGCAAGATAAGAATTGTTAGCACTCTGCGCTCTTCAAGTTTGCAAGGAATTCCTTGAATATATTGGACTGACGCAACATTTCCGCAACGCTATTTCCTAAAATGTTTGGGTTAGCAGCTAGGATTCCACCATACACATTTAGTTCGTAAATGTTCGGTATCAACAACCCGCCCCCCACCCCCCTCCCCCCAAACAGAACATTAATATATACAGCATATATAGAATTATCATGCGACTTTTAGGCGAGTATAAATTTGTCTATCTTTTTATTTGTGTTGCGTTCAAAGTGACATTATGTCTATTTGCAAATTAGAAATATTTTAAATCTTTTGGGAAGGAGGGGAAGTAATATACAGTGATGTCTCGTTAATATGGACACCTCCGTTCCCCCAAGAAATCGTCCATAACGTGGATTGTGCATAATACCGAGACAAAATGCATGCATTTCCCCCGTTTGTCCCTGAAAAGGGTGTCCATATAGCGGGGTATTCATATTAAGAGGGTCCATATTAACGAGACATGACTGCACAGCAGGAATAAGCTATCTCGGAACGAATCCTTCTCGGTATGTGTTCTTTTTATCTGAACAGTTCCCAAAACTCGAAAATATCGTCCTTGGCTACATCAATAAGTTCCAGGTGTGTATATTTTTAACGAGTGTTTCAACAGCTCACTAAATTGAAGCTCAGCTGTGCCTGTTAGCTACAAAAAGAGAACAAAAATGAAAGCCGTTTACAACTCCGTGCAACGCCGAATTGGAGCGCAGCTCTTGAGGAGGAGGGGAAGGCACGGGGGGGGTCACGTGGCCTGGGGGTTACGTGACCTCAATCTTTAGGGGGAAAATTTTTCCGCTAGATTTAGCGGGGAAAATTTTCCGCTAAATCTAGCGGGGGAAATTTTCCGCTAATTTAGTGGGGAACATTTTCCCCTAGATGTAGCGGGGAAAATTTTCCGCTAGATTCAGCGGAAAAAAATTTCCCCTAGATTTAGCGGGGAAATTTACCCATCATGCCCCGCGCGGTTACGCCGACGGCGACGGCGACGGTGACGGCGACGCCGACGGCGACGCCGACGGCGACGCCGCTCAAGCCAGAAACAGGCGCCTAAGAGCTGCGCTCTAAAAGATCAAGGCGCCCTGAAATTTATACCATGCATCGGCGTAGGAACACGCTGCAAACGAATATGGTTAGTGCAAAAGGCCACAAAAAGAAAGGCTTCCTAATGCTTGTGGGAACCTCGTTGTTCCCGCATTCCTATCTAGGCCTAGCCTAAAAAAGTCGTCGGGCGTCGCCATGTTGGGGCAGGTTCCGGATGCGAGACGAGATAAAATGCCATTGTGGACGCTGCTCACTCGCCCTTCTCGGGTTACCTGCCACCAGCGCACCCTTCGGAATCGTTCAAACGTGGTCGTATCCGCACCTCCTGAGCTACGAACCTACCTCCCGCAACCCGGGCAGGACCATTCCCGCAGGGTACATAAGCCGGCCCAGAACAATGGCAGGGGACTCTATAGTTGGGGGAGGCTCTGCTCTATGGTACACTGATTTCTTTCCGTGACTCTGGCCCTTTAATTATATTAATTCTTCACGCGGTAGCCTTCAATCCGCTTCCAGATTTACTCACCCGATAAGGGTAAGCGAGGCTAGCGCGTGAATCAATAAGCCATGTTTACCGTATGTTCGACCCTTCTCCTCGTCCTCGCTTTGTAAATCAAGCGATGTGACGTCTATGAAAATGCGCCAATCAGGGTGTTGAGATTGGTACTTGACTTCAACTTAAGTATATTTTTTTTTTCGAATTCACTCCTTAGAGGTAAAGCGCTGGAAGATCACTGTGAAAACCTGGTGTTTTTTAACATCGGCGTCGCCAACCGCGCTCGTTGGCATATTGAAATACAAAATAGTTCGTGAATCCACGACGTAAATTCTGTCCAGAAAATGATTCAAAGAAAGTGGCTGCTAGACTGATGTAAATTCATTTGACGGCCCTTTGCCGCGTGCTTTTTTATTATTCTCAAATGATAAAATATATTGCGCAATAAAATAAAATACTGTCTAATAAAACAATATAATATTAGGTGCAAGATTATAAACTACACTGCCAATCAAATGTTATTAGATAAAAAGTAGCAAATCTATGACGAAATTGTATACCATACTTTAATGCTCTTATTTCAAGTACGTACCCATAAATCTCGAATCTTCAAGAGGGGAGCAAAAAATAATAGCATAGTAAGTGTTGAACTAGCCAAAATATCAACTTTACTGAGTGTTGAAGAGTGGTGTTTGTGTATTTTTGATAATTGAAAAACTATTTTATAGCCATTCAAACGTCCGCGATGATACAATATTTGAAAACCACGATCGCCAATTGAACGTTGCACCTCATTCGTATGTGGGTTCAGCACGTTCTGTTCCCAACTCTCTGGTTTTCAAGTTGTTGAAACACCACCACCTCGCCCGCGCGTTCTTCGTTATTTCTACTCTTGCTAGTTCTTACCAAAAAAAGTGGCTTCGCGTCTTCCACATGCTGAGGAAATGTTTCTTTACGCAATCTGGTCGAGTAGACACTTATCATTATATAATACAGACAAAATAAATCAAAGTGCAACGATGGGGCCACCAACCCTAATTTTAAAATGCTATCATCGTAAGTGTTCATTGTGTCTTCAAACTCCTCCGGGGAAAATTTGCATATGGAATCACAAATGCAGCAGTGGTATATCTAAAAGTAGAAATATGTTTAGCATATAGAACAATTTGTAAATTATTTTATTATGTAAACAAATAAATTATGACAAATCCAATAAATCTCTCCACAATACAAATATATATATATATATATATATATATATATATATATATATATATATATATATATATATATATATATATATATATATATATATATATATACTGTTAGGAAGGTGAAGACGACGACGGGGCAGTGGCGCGCACGGTCATCTCGCGCCAGGCCCCACGGGCCGGCTCGGCCTCCATAAATCGTATGTCTGTTCTATCACCGTGTACTGTCCTGTCCTTTCTGCTGCCGACAGCATCACCCTAACAGCCCAGGCAGCACATCGTATTGGGCCAACATTGGATTTGATATGGCAAAGAATGGCCCAACAATGGCCCGATGAGCCATTTGTTTCCCAATATTGGAATCACATTGGACAGTAATGGACTATCAAAGCCAATGGTTTTCCAATATCGGTGATACGTTGGCATAGGCTGGTCAACATTGGACTGTCAAAGCCAATAGCTTTCCAATATTGGATATATGCCGGCATAAGCTGTCCAATATTGGACTGTCGGAGCCACAGGCTTTCCGATATTGGCTAAACGGCGGCATAAGCTCTCCAATATTAAACTGTCAAAGCCAATAGCTTTCCAACATTGGATATACGCCGGTCTAACCTGTACAATATTGGACTGTCAGAGCCAATGGCTTTCCGATATTGAATATACGCTGGCTTAAGCTGGTCAATATTAAACTGTCAAAGCCAAGAGTTTTCCAACATTGGTGATGTCATGGTGTAGGCTGGTCAATATTGCACTGCCATAGCCAATGGCTTATCGGTATTTATGTCGCCTAGGCTATAAACCCGCGACCCTTTTTTTTCTTTTGCATTGCTGAGGTAGGAAAGTTGAAAAGAGTCATTCACGCGCTCGCTCGGGGCGAGAATTTTATTTAACCAACTTCATGGGGCATACGTCGCCGGTGCTTTTTAATCGCGGTCAGAAATACGCGGTCAGAAATAGCGGGCAAGCCGAAGCCGGGAAACTAGGCGAGCCGGGGAGCCGCGGCAGCAACTGGGTGGAAGCTTTACATTTCGGTTTCGCTTTTCGCCGACGCCGGTTATCAGTTCCGGGGTGGTGGGTTTGCGGATGCTTGCGGCGGTTGCGACGACGGAGCCACGAAAAGACGACGAGTTGGCCGAGTACGAGTGACGGTCCATGGGTACGAACGACGGGCAGTTTGCCGCTGTCGATCGGTGATGTGCTCGGCTTGGTGTCACGATCGGTCTGTTGCCGTGCACGGGCTTTGCTATGCGGTACGGTTGGTGCGGCTGTCGAATACTTGTGGAGCACATTATTCGAGACAGTCGCCCCAAGACGTCGCCGTGAAGAGTTGACCGAGGAATTTGTGTGAGCTCATGCGTCGGTCTATGTTCCGTTTCGACATGTAGGGTATATGTAACGATACCGGTGGTAAATGTTGGACGTTTTTGTTGGAAGACGGCGGTCGCCTTTCTGCATGTATGATTTTGTGATACCGGTGGTCTTGTGGTATAAGCGTTTTTTGGAAAGATGTCGGTCGCTACGTCATCGGACGCAAATTCATACCAGCTTCACCGAATCATATCGGCAAGAAACTGGCTGCCAGTATAGAACGAGGCGGAGCCATACCGGCGCCTGTATCTTCAGTTATGCAAAACGCCAAACCAAACTAGTTGCATCCACAATAACAAGGAATTACGGTGGCGTCATACCAGAACCGTACAAGCCGCAGGTATGTTTCTTGTACGTTTTTCCAATAGGGATGGCTACGCTCCAAGCGACAACTGCCGGGTGGGAGAGTATCTCCCACCCGGCACTCTTGTCAAGGTAAGCGGACCTAAATTCAATGCTATTTAATTCCTGAAGCCGCGCATCGGTCATTTCTGAATTTTCGAATTAACTGCGATTACTCAAGCGAGCTTATAGACGTTCACCTGTATTCGGTCTGACCACCGTAAATTACATGTCACCTTCATTGTGCCCCTTTTTCTTGTTGTTTACAGTTAAGCTAGCCACATATTCCGAATACTTTGACTTATTTCCGCAGGCCACCGGTGACCACAAGAACCACCTGCCAAACCCTAATGATTGCCGGGCAAGGCAAATGATTGCTGCCGTCAAAGAGCAAGCCAAAACGACGGATGGCCGGCCACGCATGATGTTTGCCGAAGCAACTACCAAGCTGTCGAGTAAGTAGACGTGTCTAATCGCAAGCCGAAAAGAAAGTCATGGATATTGAGTTATTACTATTCGCCTAATGGGCTCGAATATCGCGTCTTTATTTAGAAGATGTTTCACACCGAGGTACATTGTCGACGTAATTTTCAGGCTATGAGTGGCTGCAGCTCCCCTCGGTAAATGCGCTGACTCGCTCAGCTCACAGGGCTCGCCCCGCCGTGAAAACGCGCCTACCAGCTCCCCAACGCCTTGACGAAATCAACCTTCCCACCTGGTTGGAAGTATTGCCGGATTGGCAGTCTTTTTTGCTATATGACTCCGGTTTGGAGGCCACTAATCGTCTATTCCTGTTCGCCACAGACAAGAATCTGTAACTACTCAGCTAGTATACAAACTGGTTTGCCGATGGCACCTTTGATGTATCACCATCGCTCTTTCATCAGGTGGCCGCACGTTTAAATTGTACTGTAAAAAGTTTATAATTTGAGGGGTTCTTTTTTTTTCTCTCTCAGCTTTAGCCTACCACTCTCTTTGCATCAAAATCAGCCGCTGTTCTCTTTTAGGTGTACACAATCCACGAGCTCGTCCATGGCAAGGTTTTGCCTCTAGTGTACTGCCTCATAACCAAACGCATCAAGGAGGCCTATGAACGCGTGTACAAGACACTGAAGGAGATTGGCCGCGGACTTGCACCAGAGACGCTAACGATGGATTCTGAAGTGGCGGCCATGGGAGCGTTCCACTCCGTGTTTCCACCAGCCAGATCGACAGGGTGCTTTTTTCACCTGAAGCAGTCGTTTGTTCGACGGCTACAGGCGGAGCAGCTGACCATCAGGTAAATGCTGCTTAATATTATTTAATACTAGGATATTTCAACTCCTCAATTTTTTTTTATTTTTTTTTTTTTTACTCAGGTATCGTGAGGACAGCGACTTCCGTGAAAAAGTCAGCAGGATTCCTGCGCTGTCTTTTGTTCGGCCCGCGGACATTACATAAGGTACCTTCATTGCATTATTTTATTTTTTTATGTTAATGCCTTTATTATGAAACCAACAACGTTCTTTTTTCTTCACGGGGCTCCGTGTATATCTGTTTATGACTAGACCTTGGCAGATTTTCAATATCTCCTTGCATGCAGCACCTGGAATCATCACAAGTATACAATCCAATCCAAATCCGAATTCATCATGGCGGCGATGGCAGGATTGCCGCAATAGATTTCTCGAAGTCTTCTTAGTATAGACCATTTTCTAAGTTTTAACACGCTGGTGCCTTGTGTGCGGTTTGGGTTTTGAACGTTAATGGCTTCTGCTTCTGTCAAACGTTTTTTATGAAACTGACAATGTGACATGTTGAGTGTCATGCTAGTTTCAACATAGGTAGAGGACAGTGAGCTGATAAAATTGGTCACTGTCGACAGCTGAAAGTGAACGAGATAAGTCAAAAGGAATAGTCTTGGAAACAATTTCTAGCAAATAAAAGTTATCATTTTATTCCTCCATTAGCCTCGCGCTGCATTCGTGACTCTTTCTTCCACTGAAAAATATGAAGAGTTGCCCCAAGCCGCAAAGTCCGTCTGAAATAACTCCTTGTCCGAGGGCTGCTTGATGTCACATCTGGTGCCCTCCATCAGCGTTATCAGGTGCTGTTGTATCCCGGGTAATAAGGTTTTTTTACTCGCGGTCCCGTTAAAAACGTATAATGGGGTTGTACTGTATATCGCCTGATTCAGGGTCACCGATCTACTTCAAAATAATCATGACCCGAAAATTACAAAACTAAGTGGAGTTGCTGTTTAAGCTCAGACCTAACATGAAAAACTCATACTGAATTTTGTAAAGATCCGAGAGAACGCCCACCCCCGAAAGATTACCCAGGCGCGTTTTCGGGCGAAATATATATTTTATATAGACCCCCAAAAGTGAAAAAGCGGAAGCCCGGACAATTCTCTCCGCGAAATCCTCTGATCACCTGACATCAACAACTAAAAAGCATTACTGCAAAAAAAAACAAGCGAAAACCGAGATTAAGAGCAAATGTTCGGAAAACCACGAGGTCGAACGCGTCAGCTCAAATGTCTGACATTTTGAGATAATATCCACATGAAAAAAGCAGGTCAAGAAAAAAAGTTCTGAATCAGCAAATCCCTTACCGAAAACAGCGCCGTAAGCGCAAGCTGCCCTCGTCGCGGGTGGATAGCCGCGC
>JABSTQ010005720.1:0-35739 GCA_013358835.2 Ixodes persulcatus
TTTGGCGAATGACGACGAAACGAGTAGAAAACGTGTCCCTGAGACACGCTGCCGCCAGCCTCTGCAACGCTAGCGGAATGGCGAATGTTCCCCCGTGCAAGATGGACCGTCCAGGTGGCCGTACTCGCGGAGCGAGAGCAGCTAAGCAAAGTTTCGTATCGCAAATAAAACTTTTATTTTACTAAATTTGTTTTGGCTTCTTAAGTTCGTTAAAACTCTTTATTATTTTGTTTCGCTACTGCTACTGTTTTACTAATAATGTTATTTTAAAGTTTTTTTTTATTTCCGCATTTATTATGCACTTTGAGAAAGCCTTTGCAAGCCAATCCAATCAAGCCACAACCTGAACTGCCTGAACTTCATTTGCGCCGTAGTGCAGTGATGTAGTTGCGGTTTTGTGGGTCTTTTATTTTTACGTAGAACTCATATTGATCCGATATGCCGCGTCCGAGAATGAAATTTGCGACTAATAAATGGCGAGGCACCACGCGAGCAGGAATGAACAGCCCTGGAGGTCGTGGGCACAGCACAACTGGTTCATTCCTCGGTGCTTCTCGAAGGTACGCCTTTTTCTCTCTGCGTCCTAAGCTTCCGTTCAAGCATCTCCTTGGTTAGTTTCCTTGCCCTGCATTTGCCTAATCGCGTTCGAGAAATGTATTCGGACAGTTATTTTCCGTTGGCGAGCATGTTTCCACGCGCTTTTCGTCAAACCGTCCGACGGGATGCGAGTTTTAATCGCGAGAGCATGATTCGGTCACCCACACGTCGGTCGACCTGAACATTTGATCGCACTTGGGTCGTTTTTCACGCGCTGCTTCGTCCGCGTCACTTCGCGTCGGCACGCATCGCTGCGTACCGATATCTGTACTGGCCAGGTTTCTTTGTCGGCCCGCGCGTCTTATTATTGTGGGTGACCTCAAGCGAAGCGCGTAAAAAAAGAAAAAAAAAGCCCCATGTGGTTGGAGCTGCTTCATTACTAGGCTAGTGTTCTTTTTTTTTTCTTTTTTTTCTTTTTTTGCGATTTGTGTGAATTTTAGAAATAATAATTTCGGGGGGGGGGGGGGGGGGGGGTCATCAAATATAAATAAGATGTATAACCCACTTGAAGCTGTGAATGCCGCTCGCTGTCATAATCGGAATGGGGCGCGGGCGGCCGGTCGACGGTTCTCGGAGCACCGACGGCGCTGCGCTGGCTCTTGGAGCGCGCCGGGCTGGGTTCGAGCACATTCGAGTAGGATGTGTTCGGCCCTAGCTTGGCGGGTCCCGGGCTTCAACGTGGCGCTGGGGGCCGTCGGCCTGCTGTTCGCGTTTATTTCCGTTTCCGACTGTGCATAGTGTGTTATTTGAGTTTATTGTTTATCTGCCCCCCCCCCCCCCCCCCCACCTTTTTTTTAGTTTGTGCGCTGCAGGCTACCTGGTATGGGCCTTCGGCCTATCTGCCGCACCCCCGTCTCTCCTGAGCCGAAATAAATGAAAATCACGCGCGACTAGCGAGCCGTGCACTTTGAGTACATCATCATATTTGTATCCGTGATGGCAGACGGCCGCACATGAACAGCTGCACGGCCACATTCAACGAGATGGCCATCCTACGCAAATCTTTCTCTATTTCAGGTGACGTCTTGAACGAAAACTGTGTCGCACTCGAAAAAAGAAAACCGAGGACAGCAGGTGTTGCAGGCTCCTGGTTTTTGGAAATCCCGGAGTCCGAACAAACAGGTGCGAAAGGCTGCGTTGCTCGCCGTGAGGAGGCAACGCAAATGACTCGCGATCGCTTCAATGGAAAAAAACCTTGATGAAGATTTCGGCAAGTCGAGTATGTTCAAGGTACTTCGTCTCGGGTTAGTGTCTGCACGGTTGACTTTTGTCCGACATTATTTTGATTTAATATGCACTTCGTCTCGAGTAAGTGTCAGCACGGTTGGCTTTTGTTCGACATTATTTTGATTTAATATGTCACTATAGCGGGCTCGGCCTATTCGAAGCCAAAGTTCCATTGTGACAAACTAGAAGGTCGAGAGACTGGAATGGAAGTTCCTTACCGCAGGAGCGTTGGGAAATCGGCATCGAAAAAAATCACCGTTCATGAGCACACATTTCTTTGCCCCCCAGCAATCTCGAAGGTTGCTGTTGCTGTTAACTGCCACTGTAAAAATTCTAACGCTTTGCACATTCTTGTTTTTGGCTCTTTTTTTTTTATTGATTCGACATTGTGCAGATGCTGCAGCAAATTAGTTTGATTACTACAGTCCTGACTGTAGTCATCAAACCAAGAAACATCTTGGCCACACACGTGCACTTGACAAGCCTGACCCAAACAAAAAAGCCAACCTGACACTTCCCCGAGATGAAGTGCCTCGAACATAGTTGTTCTTCCCGGTGTTGGTGGAGGAAGGTTCAGCTTCGATCGTTAGGGGCTTGGTGGCGGGCACATTGCTGAGTGATGTGCCAACTTGCACTGCTTTACTTCGACTATACATTTATTTACCTAGTTACACAAATCCCAACTTAGACGACCATCTCGAATCCCCAGAGCCTCAGGTGGAGTCCCCATTTCCTTCCCCCGTTTCTTTTGACATTTCCAACTCTCTCCCCCTGACTGATGAACAAACCAATCGGTTAAAATTCCACATCGTTTACGTGCTCTTATATGAACCAGTCGACGTCGAGGACTATCCACGACTGCCGTAACCCACAGCAGTGGTCGAACCCTTCAAAGTTGGTGCCAAGTATCCCGTTGGAGGTGTCACACCAGCGCTAGCGATATTTTATTGCAGTGTCCCCTTCACTGGGCTAAAAACTACATCATAGAAAAAGAAATTGGCTGCAGAAACCACTATTGTTGGTTATCGAATTGCAATAGCATTCATAGTGAGACTTGCGCCACAGCTCACTGTGAGTAGTACAACGACATAAATTTTGAGTAAACACTTTATTTTATGAATGGTTTACTACAATCATTGACGTCAGTGCGCCGCTTTGAAATTGAGTGATTGCTTCGTAGGTTGGGTGCAAATGTATACTGCCGCTCCATTGTGGGCCATTCGACCCGCCGTTCGCCAAGTCGACGCACCACACTTCAGGGGGTGGCTCTCCCTCGTCTGCAAGCTAGATAAGAAGCGCCCCATTCTGCGTCAGTTCTTTGGGCTCTCAACACTCCTCTAGCCTGGCGGCCCAGCAATGTTCCTCTGCCCAAGCCTCAGGCATTTTCTGGATGGTAAAAAACCCTTACGGGTGGTTTGGTCGATCGCCTGTGGTGGACGAGGGAAGTCAAAAGCCACATGTATGTGAGGCGCAGATTTACCTCCTTGCGCCACAGGCAATCAGGTGGAGTGCGCATCTATTCTCTGCCACCTTCGAATAGGGTGCAGATGTGAAGGAGTGCGTACTGCCGCTTCGCATACACTCGGCGCAGATTTACCTCCTCCTCTTGTTACGAGGCCAGATACCGTATCGTGAAATCCGGGTGAAGTAGCTAAAGAATGCAATCGCATTAAAAAAAAGCAGCGACATTGCAAGTGTTGGCAGTCCCCCACACAGATTACTCGATTCTTGCTTCCTCAGGAACCCTGCGCTTCGTCTCCCCATCCAAAGCCGCCTCTATGACAGGACGTCGCCCCAACTCCACGACGCCACCTTCGCGCGGCCTGAAATGCTGTCATCTGGAAAGTCACAAGCCCCACACAAACAGACGTGCACTGACCAACTTCACTAACATGCTCACATACTCTCCACTTGTCATGATTTTTGTGTGGGCTTTGCCCGTTGATGCAAGTGAGTCATTGTCGTTTCAAGGGGAGTGAACGAGCCATTTTGCACGCATGTTCGGACTCTCGGGATTTGCAGAAACTGGGAGAGTGCAGCGCCTGCTGTCCTCGTCTCTTTTTCTCCAGTTCATCTTTTTTCCTTGTGCAACAGCAGACTGTCGCACAAGAGCGACACCTTTTTCGTGCATGGGGTCACCTGAACTGCAGAAAGATTCGCTGCATAGTGTGGCCCGTGACGCTGTGCGCGCACCTCTGTCTGCTATCACGAACGCAAATACGGTGATGTACCCAGAGTGCACCGCTCGCTAGCCTTGCGCGAGTACACCCTATATGGTACATGTTGTTCAAAATATCTTTATGCTTTGCTGCTCCAACCTGCATTCTCTTTTGCCATTGCCGGTAGCAAATTGTGTCTGTTTAGTATTGCATACCTGCCAACTTCCCCGTATTGCCCAGAAGACTCTTAAATTTCGATCAGTTTGTACGATTGACAGAAAAATCTCCCGGAAAAGAGAAATTACCCTCCCCCTCCCTTCCGCACTTAAAGAATGAGTTTTTGCCATCACAGCAGACGGCTGCAGTCCCATGAGCATGAGCAGTTTAATATATAAATGTAACAAAGTTCTCTTCATGCAAATTTGTTGTCAATATTTCTTTTTAAAACACCAGCTACCCCCCCCCCCCCCCCCCGCCCTGCTTAAAAATCATCCCAACTATGGTGCCTCCGAACTTAGAAGGTATGGTATTGTTTGTGCCTTTTCTAGCTTGTGTCATTTATGTATTATAATATATCTGTTCTTCACATTTACAATCAGTGCAGGCCTGGTCAAGCAGGAGTTGCTCAGTGAAATACTAGTTTGAGTTCCCTGGGACGACACCACTGACATCACCTACAGTGCCGAGGTTCAGGCTTAATGGGAGATATCAATAGGAGTTGATGGTAAGTTGTCCTATCTATTTAGCAGTGTTGGAAGTAATTCACTTCAGCTTTCATCACTGTTTTCATACTTCTGCAGTTTGATGCAGCCTTCATGCTTCTGCAGTTTAGAGCAATTCGCAGACATACATTGATTATAGTCGAAACAGCGTGGCTCATCATTAGAGTTGAATGCTGAGTTTCGCTTGGCAGCTTTTTGGCCACTTCGGTCGCTACAAAACATTATTTGCCATCCCAGGTACACGTCACATCTGATTGGTTGGACAGTCATGGAGTGTCAGCGGCTGTCGTCATCAGAACCTGGTTCTTGTGCTGCCACATCGTTTTTGGTGGTGGCGCTGTTGTCACCGCCAACGCTTGCGCTCCCCGTGTTCCCATTCAAAATGGTGAGTGGTATACTTATGGCAGCCTCGCTGCTGCAGGTGCTGCCATGTAGCTCTGGCTCGTGGTGGCGCCACCTCCATCACTTGTGCTCCCTGTGATCCCAGCCGAAGTGGTGACAGGGATTCTGGGAGGGCTCTTTGTCGCGAGTGCTGCCACAGACATTGGCTCTTGGGGGCGCCGTCGCTACTGACAAAGCTTGTGCTCCCAGTCGTCCCTGTTGAAATGGTGACTGGAATTTGGAGAGGGTTCGCTGCCGCAGCCAGTTGTTTCAAGTTCCGCTCATTCTGTCGTAGCCCTTCTTGGGAATTCGTTCCCTCCATGTTGAGGTTCTAGTAGGAGAAATCCACCGCTGTTGGGTTACATGTCACCAGAGCAGTCAATTCGCGGAGGGCCATGGCCACGTGATCACACTTCTGAAATGTTGGAGCCTTGTTGTGGACATGGAGGCCAGTAAGAGAGTGATTTAATGTGCGTCTGGGCACATCTGCCCGGCAAATGAACTCGTGGGTGTGCCACATGGATTGTGGGCGGACTGTGCTAGTCTGTCTTTTTCAGAATGGCGCTAACAATAGGTAATGTCTGAACCATTCTTGTCCTACATAGTTGATATTTTTTGGGCACAATGTGGTAGTAGATAGCTACAATGTTACTGCTTAATTCGGAACAAGATTCAGAGTACGAGACTTTCTCAGGCCAGGCAAAAAAATTTCTGCTCACTTTAATCTTAAAGAGCTCCCAGAGTTGCACATCATCAAGCAATCCTGAAGGCGATACACCACATGTAATTACACTATTTTAGTTCTTACTTACGAGGAAGGTGTCCAAGAAATTGTAGCCAGTGTTAGTTGCTTGGAAGAGCGGTGTGTTTTGCATTCAGTCTTGCACCTTGGCATTCCATTCACCGTTTTAGAGCATAATGATTGGGAGCTTCACTCAAGTGTGTTTTGTGGCACACACCTCAAAACATAATTGAAAGCATTGATTCATGCTACCGATACCAAGGTTGGGGCTTCAGAAATGATCAGTCAAATCTTCCTATGTTTATTTCTGTTGATTTTTTGGCATTCTGGATCTCTTCTGTAAGCTTGTTGTTCACGTAAGCTTGTTCAACTTTCTCGGTCATGGTATCTGGTAGTTCTGTAATTATCATATACTTCATGCATTTGTCATTAGTCTCTTCTGAAGTTGTCACGGGTTCGTAGCCGACACATTTGGTGCTGCTTTGATTTAGAGGGTAAATATTGTCCGCCATAGATCTAGCAAACTTCATATATCCCGCACTTCAAATTTTCTCGTAGACGTGATTAGGTGATAAGCTCCTTTTCAGTATGTGCATTTACTTAGATTGAAAAGCCAAAAGGCTTTTAATAATCGGCCACATGCAGATTAAGAACAGTGTTTCTGCCGCTTAGTTTAGGAAGAAAACGTGGGGGTTCACATGCCAAAGCAAACGTAAGCAGTGTGTGTACAACTCCAGGACTTTTAAGCGGGGTTAGTGAGGAGCTTGAAGTGTCTGCCAAGACCATGCTGCTCTCATATCTAGCAGAGGATAATTGGGTTTGATTTAACAAGATATTATGGTGGTTATGGCAGCCCCACATGCACTGATGTAGACTGCTCATTTCACATAGATTTGTTTGACCATATTGATCGAACTCGGCTTCTTTTAATTGTAATTTTGTGCAGTATTCGGAATAATTGGGAACTTAGCAAAAGGTTGGCATGTCACCGAGTAAACACGCCAGTGTTTACTTAAATATAATGCATGAGCAGAGGCCAAAACTGATAACAGCTACCTAATGAGTAAATCAATGATACTGCAAAAACTGAAGCAGATCTTTCTGGGACTGTCGCCACTCCCCGATACAGTTATTGCATGACCTCCTTGTTTCTTTCTTTGTTGCCCTCAGTTTCAATTTGAATGGTAATTTTTGTTACTCGGTTTATTCATTTGACTAGGACTGGGGGGGATTGCTGTTGTCCTTAATAGGTTGGCGTGACATGTTTATCTCGAGGTCCAATTAATGTGCAATTTATTCTGATAAGGAAAACAAGAAAAACAACAAAATATCCAAAGCAATGTCTTTTTGTTTTATCACTGAAACATTTGTTGGTCACCGCGTTGAAACTGGGAGTGTAACGCTAGAAAACAACTGTGCTGTGACCCTCCAGACTGCACCATCAGATGATGCATACATCCTGCAACATAAGTGCAGGATCAGCTTTTCTTTGGGGCGATTTTTGTAAGATGACATGAAAACGTTGTGGTCATCACCCTCAACGTGGTTTGTTGTCTGTATATTCTCTGCTTGAGTGACATAGCCACTAACAAGCCGCTTCACTGGTACTAAATTGAACTACTTGACAAGTTGCTTAAACAATAGTGATACACAAGTGGCAGTACAAGGACAAGTTGAAGAACCACAAGTAGCGCTTGTCCTGTCACTTCATTGACTTGTCATTGTCCATTGCACTATTTGCGTTTTCCTTCTCTTCTCTGCTCTTCATCTGCTTCTTACTGAGCAAATAAATAAGGCTGCCTAATAAAACAGCACCGTCCGTCAAAGTAGTAAAACATTTCTGTGTAAAACGTATTGCCCTGGCCAAGTCTCGTCGCAATGAGTTGCATAGTGAATCGGCTAAGCAATGGTTGATGAATATGATGTAGTTCTACTTAATCAGCAGCACACTTCAATCTCTTTTCTGCATGAAGCCTATGTGTCGGAGCGGATGACATCGTTTTTCCTCAACAGCCAAGGGGTTCGAAGCAAATGCTTAATGCTTGTGAGCCTCCACCATTGAAATTTTAACTTGTCACTTACTCTAGAACTTGACAATGCAGTACGGCTGATTTATGAAGTTTGCAGAACCGGCGTCAGAGGCGTTCTACTTGGGAGAGGTTTATAGGGCTAGAAAAATAATGACAGCACGTCATCACACACAATTTTCTTTAATAGAAGGATGGTGCCCAAAGAACTGTAGCTAGTTTTAAGTGTCACTAACTGAGGCAGTTTGTGTATTGTGTTTAAACCTGCATTTTGCTGTTCTGTTTTTTGTTCCAGGATCCAATGTTACATTCCTGTGGCTTTTTGCTTGTTTCCCAATTCCTGAAGGGGGTTACAGGCTTATCATGTGACGCAGTGTTTTGGTGAGTATCTTTTATTTACTGCCTGGCCAATCAAATCGAGTGGCTCGGCAGAAAACTCTCTGCAGTTTCAGGATGTTTGAGGGTGTGTTCTCCTTCAGACATTCTGAAATGGCACCAATCTTTTTGTGCTGCATCACTATACTCTGTTTAATGACTAGCTGATAACGTGGTACAAGCTACATCCTCATTGGACCAGTCATATGTTTATTTTTCGCCATATGTTCACACTCCCGCACATAACCATGTGCAGGTCACATTACTCGAAGCTTGAGGAACTCCTGAGAAGTTTTTTTAGAACATTTCTATTTACCGTATTTACTCGCATAATGAACACACTTGCAAAAGGAACATACCCCCCACAACGAGCATCAATATTCAGACTTTTTTTCCCCCCTCGCGTAATGAACGCACCTCCGATTTTCGACTTTGTGTGTCTCGAACTGCGTCCAACTCAGCTAGCCACCAAGCCAATTTTCTATCGCCGCCAAGCAGCCAGGCCACGTCAAGCCAAGCCAAGCATAGCAGTACACGCTCTCATGGCTGCGAGTTTGTAGTTGCGAAAGTGATCAGGTAGTAAAACCGAGCGGCGGACACACCCAACAAAGCTGGGGTCCGCTTTGCGGTGGGCGAAACATGTCCAAGCCCAGGCTTGGACATGTTTTGCCCACCGGATGCATTGATGTCAACAAACGTGGTCGTCTGTGGTACACTTTCGGACAGTGAAATCGTGAAAGTGGTTAGGCCTAAGATCGGTCACATCGCTCTTCATGCTGAGTGAGCTTCCCTATTAAAAAATCTTTCATGTATAAGAAATTTCTATGTCCAATAACCGCATATGATCCAATAAGATCATATAAGAACCTTATAAGAATGTGTAAGAACAATATAAAATTATATAAGAAGTTATAAAAAAAACTTTTCAGTTTTTTTTTATAACTTCTTATATAATCTTATATTGTTCTTATAAGCTTTTTGTATGTTCTTATTTGGTCGTGTGCATTTATTAGACAAATAAATTTCTAATGCACATAAGGTTTTTTTTTACTAGGTGGGTGCTTTTTCTTTGGGAAAAGGCACACCAAAAGCACCCTAAGAGGTTTTTAATTTATTGAACATGGTAGTTGTAGCGCGCCGACGACCAGCCGTGGGTGCGTCTCCGTTGGAGACATGCCACAGTACCTTACCGTGTCATGTTGGCACCTAAAAACATTTTCGCGAAGTGTGTAAATTCAGAAATTTACCCAACATAACGAACACCCCCTCCCCAAATATGTGTCAATTTCGGAATAAAAAGGCGTGGTCATTATGCAAGTAAATAAGGTAAAAAAAGTGAATGATGACTCAAACAAATGCAAGACTCGCACTTATAATTTGTAAAATTCACCAACCAAATCCAACAACAAGGTCCCGACGCTTCAAAAACAGCTTCGATTTTTCTTCCGGGGCGACTGTGTCTAGATATGCGACAACAGCTTAGTTTTCTTCTACAATGATGCTCTTTTTTTCACTTTGTTCGGTGGCTTAGTCCGTTCATGTAGGATGATGGCAATGTGCCAGTGGACCTATTGATGTTTCCTGGTGTTGTTTGGATACTCCATGACTATAAAAAGCCGCTGGCAGAAGTTTGTCTCAACATTTATGATGTGGGTGTTTGCGAAGTCTATTCGATGGTCATTTTTCTCAGTGCTCTGCAACAGTGCTGCGCTCATGGTCGAATTTGCAGACATTGTTTTTTGTTGTCGAATTCTTTCTGGGAAGTTTTTTTGTTTTGCCAATGTAGGTGGCAGGGCACACTGTGCATAGAATTGAATATACAATGCCCTGGACTCTTTGTTTAGAGGGACGATCTTTCAGTCGTGGCATCATACGTCTATGTGTTGATACCGGTTTGTGGGACACCTGGATACTTTTTTTTGCCAGCGTACGTGACAGCGCTTCGCTAGTCCCCTTTATGTAGGGAACACAAATGCAAGTGTGTGGACAAAGTTTTTCAAATTTCTAAGCTTTTCCTTGACCAGGCAGACCTCTGCCAAAATGTTTACGTTCGAAACTCACACTACATGTGGTAATGGCTCTTGGTCTGCAAGAATGTTTGTTTTTAGTTTTGTATTTGTTGAGCATAATGTGGCAAATGACAAAGGCTACACCACCTCATTATGACCACAGTAAAAAGAGCTATACACTCCATAAATAGTCCTGGCATGTTCTTGCTTTGAAAAACATTTTAACACACAAGATCAATCTATTTCTTAACCCCTTGACTGGGTATCCATAACCAAAAAATATTCGGACTCTTTTTGTCCCCATTTTGTATATATATATTGGTACCAAACTTTTCTTGCACTGCCATCAATGCTTTAATTTCTAAAGAAAAATTATTTCCGATGTTAAGGGGATAGATGGTGCTCCCTCCCGTGCGATAAAAAGAGTGAGCATGTAAAGACGCGCTCCCCAAGACCAACTGAAGAGTGGCGCATCTATGGGGGCGCCCCCCGGGCTGCTGTTAAAATTGCCATGCTTTTAAATATTTTATCAAGAGTAATACATAAATCCTTGTCTAATGTGAAGTAAACATATACATTGAATTCAAGTAATGACATAATGACAACATGTCTGTGCCCACAAGCTGCATGTACGTGAACGAATGTCACCATCTGACTGGGTGAATGATCGTCTTGGCAGCCCTGGACAAAAGGGAGAAGAGTGTCAATACTTAAGCGTAGCTTTCTAGGGGCTATTATCATTTTAAATATGCAATTCTCATTTGCTCTTTCAGCTCGCACCTTCATGGAGTACGGCAATGTGGAGAAGCAAGTCAAGGCCAGCCTCTTATGATTTCTGTCCCGGGGACACTATGCTCTTTCAGGTAAGTTGCTTCGTTCTCTTAAGAAACAGAAGTAGACGCTTTTTTTGAAGACAAGAATGACAATAATAATCCCTGGAGATGGGGAAGAATGGGGACAAAGGAGATTTGTGTTTGTCCTTTGTACCCCTTTTCCAGGGATGATTATTGTATTCATACTTATTGCATTATTGTGGAGCAGGCACATAGCCAGGATTTTGTTTCGGGGGGGGGGGGGGGGGAGAGGAGGAACCAGCAATAGAACCCTGCTGGTGCGTTTTTAGGCGGTCACAATAAATAATTATGAAATGAGAGAAAATGTAACAACTGAAAATGCCCTTGGGATAGCTATAGATGTTTCAGGAAGCTATATTCTGTGTATTTCACCTTAGCTTTCATGGCTGTAAAAAAATTGCCTTATTTTATAGGTTGACAATTTTCTCAACAGTTTCTAAAATTGTGGCTGAACTGTTTTCAAACAAGCTTACATTTGCCCACAGCAGCTATGGGCGCTGCGTGCGCAGAAACCAGATTAGAGTGAGCAGACATGTCTGTGCATGCGCTGTGCCGACAGCCGCGCCACCGCAGTGGTGCGACGTCAGGGCCACATGTTTGTCTATAGTTGCAGTTAGGAAATATTGAAATATAAGTATGCAAACAAAAGTTCTGAGCCCATTGAGCTAAACCATAGCTCCCTCACACAAATCACTGCACCCTGCATGCCAGATCAAAGCAGTGGAGCTTGATGCAATCAGCACTGCTTAAACATGGAGGCATGGAGGAGTAAAAAAAAAAAGGTGTCGTGAGAGCCCCATTACACTCTTACGGTGTCTTACAGGACCAAGCTAGAAATGCAACGCAGAAAGGCAAGGAGGTGAAATAAAGGGAGTAAAGTAAAAGGAACAGAGTAGCCGTGTGTCCCTAGTAGTCACCTGCCACCTTGAATGGCAGTTTTTGGGCATAAGAACCGGGAAGGCAGTGCACGAAGCCTGTAGCTCAAACACATAAATACTTATGGTCGTTCGACAGGACCGGTGTTAGGGAACATAACAGCCGAGGAAGCATATGAGCAAGGTTCTTCTGTGCATGTTATCGAATGTGCTACAAGAATATGTGTGCTGGTTATATGCCCATTTAAATTAGAATATTTTTCTTCTTTCAGCTCGCACCTTACAGAGATGTAAGGAAGCAAGGGAAGGTCATTTTTTCATTCATCTTTTACGTTTGGGCGATTAACTAATCTTTTGAAAAAAAAAACTCTTGTAATTTTAATGACATTGTGATAAATAAATTTTGGTTCTTTAAATTGTTCTTCAATCTTTGTTTTCTTCCCATATTGCAAGGAAACACTATGTGTATCAGGCCCTGAAATCCCAACAGCATGTAAAGGGAACTGCCGAAGCCAATGGTAAGGTCATGAATGCTATTCTTATCACAGTTTTTCGGCTGGCCAGCTGAAAGTCGACGAAACATTGACTGTGGCGAAATGTACCAAAATATTGAGGTGGGCTAGTTGGATATGCATTATCGGCGCTTGTTCTGTCAGTTTGTACTTGACCTTCGCGCTATTTATTCCGATGTGGCGAAATGACTACGAAGGTTGATCAAATGACGTCTAAACGACGATTACCATCCACGGCCGCCAGCCATGGATGGCAATCGTCGTTTAGACGTCACCCGATTGACCTTCGTAGCTTTTTCGCCACCGTCAACTTTTCGACATTCTATAGGTCATCGCCACTGTATTGCTATCCTGGTACTGTACTAATGTCGATCGACAATTGGAAGCAATCAAAACGTTATGAAATTTATAGTTCTTTTATCTCCTCCAATAGCCGATTGATTGTAGAAAGGCACCAGGATATCGATACAGTGGCGATGTTCTATAAATTGGCAGAAAGTTGACGGTGGCGAAAAAGCTACGAAGGTCAACCGGATCACGTCTAAACGACGATTAGCATCCATAGCCAGTTGATCAACACCAATTGCCATTTGGCAATAATACATACTTCAAATGGCGATAACCATTTTTATAGGGGATGTCTCTAGTCATTCCAAGTTTCTAGGCATGTAATGCACCCAAGTCACGTTATTCTTTTTTTAATGAATAGATAATGATAGCGGATGGTTCTGTACTTACGTTCCTTTAGTAATTAGTACACTATTTTTTTTATTCAAAAAGTGTCTTTTTCAAACGATTTTGAAGTGTGGTAAGTCAGTTTCCCATCATAACGCGAAAACTACATTTAAGGGCAGTCTCCCGTTAAACATAAGAAATAAGGATAAAACTATGTATATATTAGTAGTATAGTATAATAGTACGATATAATTTCAAAAAAATTCCCTCACGCTTTGAAAGGATTCAATTGCTAACACCAAAAATGACTATGGTACTGAAACCTCGTAGTCACGGTAGTGCTTTTTAAACTTTTAAATTTATAGTACATTTGATTTAGGGACTTTCAACAACAATATTTTTGCACCTTCGTTATGACCAAAAACAAGAGATGTCAAATTTTTAACACGAGAGATAATTATATTGCTAAAACTTCGTTGCGACACCGGTTGTTTTTAAATTTTCATGTTTATGGCAAATTTTTCTTTTCTTGAACAGTTTTCTCCTCTCCTTCTTCGAGAAAGTTGAAACCTTTAAAGGTGCGGTTTCATATTTTGTGTCA
Organism: Ixodes persulcatus; assembly: GCA_013358835.2. Lineage (NCBI taxonomy): Eukaryota > Metazoa > Arthropoda > Arachnida > Ixodida > Ixodidae > Ixodes > Ixodes persulcatus. The sequence goes on from JABSTQ010005720.1 coordinate 13,757, forward strand.
TTTTATGCTGTTGCTCAATGAAAGATATCCAATTTTCGTCACCCGTCATCGATGTTTTCTGCTTTCATGTATTCGTAAATAATCACCCCTGTGGTTCCTACAAACTTGCATCGACCATCAATTTGCTGCCCGGCAATTTTTTTTGTTTGTTATAGCTCTTACATTTATTGCAGCAGCGACAAATGAAGAAATCGTGTTAAGACTGAAAATATCCTTCCAAATACTGTTAGCCGTTATTAGGTTTAGGTGTTTTGGTAATAGTCAGTAATAGGTTAGTTGGTACATCGTTCCTTTCGACAGAAGCTCCGCAATACAATTGGACGTAAAGTAAGAGATGCTGCACAAGAGCAATTTTCAACTGACTGTTTACTAAACACAAACGAACTATTTGTACACCCAACCGGGGTTCTAAATTTGGAATTCAGATTTTTTAACTGTGAAATGAACAGTCGGGGCACTTTTGCATCTGTCACCCTCTTGCATTTTGATTTTGAATGATTCATAGAATTCTCTAGAGATATTGGTTCTTAGCTTCCTTAGATTTTTTTTTAGTTCATGCAAAAAAGGGTATGTATAATAATAAATATCTTCATTGCCCTAGGGGAAACTCCTTACTGACAGCGCGTGCTCTCGTTCCCTGTGATTGAGGCACCTGCCCGTTTGAACTACATACGCTTTCCGGCAAATTATGGGAATTTCGTAAACGACCGAAAAGCCACAATCTACGAATTGCTTCGAGTGAGTTTCATTGTTTCACATGTCACCCTCATCTTTTTTATTGCTGATTTTGTGGCAGAAATTAGGAAGCGTCCCTAGTGTCAAAAACACTACACGCACATCAAAATGCGACGCCACCCTATTTAGGTTGCGTGAAACCTTGTGTATATACGCTATGACGACGGGTCGCACTTTTTCCTGGACCTGGATGCTTTCTCATTAATCTTTTCCCTTTTAATCTAAAAAACAACCGTTTGGGTCACCTCATGAAGAAAATGATCAAGGTAGCCCGACGAACTCAGGCGTCCCACCGGATTCAAAAACTGTTGTTCAGGGTGTGTAGGCATAAATTTGTAAAGGATGCACTCATTTAGGGGAAAACGATCCCTCTCTTTACCAATTTAGAGTGGTCGCAAATTAATGACAACACATACTTCTTTAAACATAGTGTTTACTTCCAGCGCACGTGCTCTTGAAGAAGATCTAAATTCGAATCTATAAATTGCAGTCTCTCTGACGTCAATGTTTCGTGAGTAAAAGTAAAACCATGGGCATTTGATGAAAAAAGTTTCCAGCACTCTCTTCATAACCATGTCATCCAGCACTGTGGGCTGCTGTTCTAGCACTAAGAAATTGTCCACATACCTCGATATCTGAACGTCCTTTTTCTTTTCTCAATAGTTGCGCACACCCCGGCCAAATCGCCAAAAAATGTTCCGAAGAACAGGGGTGACACGTGACCCCATTGAGATCCCGTGCGTACCTACAGGTCGCCTTTTAAAAACAGCAGGGTGCAATCTAGGTAGCATCTGAGCAGTTCAATAAATGATTCCACACTAAGCCCCCTGGAGTTCCTAAGCGCGGTCTCCTTGTTACCTTCTATGCACTCTCTAATTGCGGGGATTAATTTATTATGCCGTATGAAAAAAAAACAATCTTTTACGCCGATTGAGAACCCTCCCGAGTAGAAAACCTCTTCTGACAATTGCTCAATGACCTACTAAAAGTTCAGAATGAAGAACGGATCTCTATAATCGAGACTCGCAAACTGTATGCGGAGGAACCCCCCGATTTCTCGCTGACATGAGTCCCTTTCAGACGTAGTCACCCTAAACAAGAAATTTTCTTTATGAATATTGACATATTGACAGAAAAAAAAATCCTTTCAGGCTTCGACTTTTACTTTTTCCCGAAGAGGCCTTCATAAAGCGCCACAAAAGCCGCCCTCCTTATCCCCAGTCAGAAGCTTTGAGTTTGATCACCTGGAAGCAAAAAGCCACTGGTCTCGTCCTTAGTGCCTTCTTTTGCTTCATCGATTTGTCTTCCAGGATATCAACATCTTGCGAGATACACGTTTCTCTTTTTTCACTCACAAAACAATGACATTGGGAAAACTGCAATTTCTGGTTTTAAGATGAGATTTTCAAAAAGAGCACGCGTGCTGGAAATATAGACAACGCTCAAAAAAAGGCGTCATGCCCTTCAATGCAGCCCACTCTAAGTTGGTAAAGAGAGTATCGCCTCCTCCCGAATGGATGCTTCCCTACAAAAATCGTGCAGACTCACCATGAACAATAGCTTTCTCAACCAGGTGGGTCGTCCCACCTGGTCGGGTTACCCTGATCGTTTTCTCCAGAAGGTTGCCGAAACAGCTGTTTTTAAGATTAACAGAAAAAAGAATGATGAGGAAGCTACCAAGTCCAGTAAATAAGTCAGACCCTTCGTCCTACCTAAGATACTAAAAGTTTCACACAGCCTAAAATAGGTGGCTAAGCATATTGATGTGCCGCTAGAGTTTTGGCCCCAAGAATGTTGTTTTGTATTTGGCACAGAATCAACTATAGAAAAAAGTAGGGTGGCATGTGCAAAAAGCAACACTCGAAGCAGGTCGTAGGTTGTGCCTCCTCGGTCGTGAATGAAATTCCCGTGACTTGCGGTAAGGAGTACGTAGATCAAACGCGCAGCTACTTGAATGACAGGGCACGAGGGAACGCACTGTCAGTAAGGGATTCCCGCTCAGCAATTTTTTTATTTAGTGTGATAGATGCCCTTGTGCTCCTGAACTGGAAAAAAAGTTATGGCAAGTTAAGAAACAATATCTCGTGGGAATTGTATGAATCATTAAACATCAAATAGCAGAGTGAACCGACTGTTCATTTAGCAGATACATAATTTCAATTCTTGCTTGAAAAGCCCGACGGAGTGCATAAACACTTTGTTTTCTCAACAAAAACCGTCGTTTGAAAGTAGCGCTTTTGTTGTGTCCGTTTCTTGAAGTCACTGTATCGTGGTGTTTTTCTCAAAAGGTCTCTTAGCCCTGGTAAGTTTTCGTGTCCACTCCGACTCAGTTCTAGATTTTCACAACTCCAGGCGTACTAACCTCAAAGAAACCAGCGAACGAAAAAAAATGGAAGCCGTTTACAACTCCTTGTAATGCCGAATTAGAGTGCAGCTATTGAGGAGGAGAAGGGAAGGGTACTGGGGGGTCAGTTGACATCGGAAGGGGGGGGGTCACGTGACCATGGGGGCGTCACGTGACCTGGGAGATCGCGTGATCTTGGGGGGGGGGTCACGTGACCTCGGGGGGGGGGGGGGGGGTCACGTGACGATGACGTCGCTGATGACGTCATCGACATCCGCATCGTCATCGTCATTATCACTGATGACGTCCGTCACTGATGACGTCATCGGCATCCGCATCGCCATCGCCATCATCACTGATGACGTCACTGAAGACGTCATCGTCACGTGACCCCCCAGGTCACGTGACCCCCCCCCCCCCCCCAGGTCCTCCCGAGGGCCTCCCGAAGGAGCCCGAGGTCCTCCCGAGGTCCGCCCGAAGGAACCAGAGGTCCTCCCGAGGTCCTCCCGAAAGAACCCGAGGTCCTTCCGAGGTCCTCCCGAAGAAACCCGAGGTCCTCCCGAGGTCCTCCCGAAGGAACCCGAGGTCCTCCCATAATGCACCGCGCGGTTACGCCGACGGCGATGGCGACGGCGACGGCGACGGCGACGCCGCTCAAGCCAGAAACGGGCGCCTAAGAGCTGTGCTCTAAAATTAAAGCCATTTACAACTCCCTGTAACGCCGTATTAGAGCGCAGCTCTTGAGGAGGAGGGGAAGGCACGGGGGGGGGGGGGGGGTCACGTGACCTCGGGGAGAGGGGGGGGGGAGGGGAAGGCACGGGGAGGGGTCACGTGACCTCAGGGGGGGGGGGAGGGGGGGTCACGTTCGACGGGTGGGCGCGGAGAACATTTTCCGCTAAATTGAGCGGGGAAAATTTTCCGCTAGATTTAGCGGGAAAATGTTTCTGCTAAATTTAGCGCGGAAAATTTTCCGCTACATTTAGCGGGGAAAACTTTCCGCTAAATTTAGTGGGAAAAATTTTCCGCTAGATTTAGCGGGGGAAGTTTTCTGCTAGATTTAGCGGGGAAAATTTTCTGCTAAAATTTGCGGAGAAAATTTTCCGGTAGATCTATCGGAGAAACTTTTTCGCTAGATTTAACGGGTAAAATTTTCCGCTAGAGTTAGCAGGAAAATGTTTCCGCTAAATTTAGCGGGGTAATTTGCCCATCATGCACCGCGCGGTTACGCCGACGGCGACGCCGCTCAAGCCGGAAACGGGCGACTAAGAGCTGCGCTCTAAAAGCTACGCTTCTTTTCAGCTTCAAGTTGTACTCCGGCGTTTTGCCCATAATCCCCGATTTACTTCAAGATTTGTTAGGCACGCCAACAAACATTGCTGAAATTGCAGAAAAGTTTCGTAGATTGTTCCAATGACTCTAATAACAAACCCCCAATACTCCGACGCCGCCTATGCGCATGCATCGTATCGCTATCAGGTATCGTTATCGGAGGTTTCGGAAGTATCTACTAGACCTCCGTAATAACCCACATATTAGGAAACACTTTCTTTCCCCAAAAGGTATTACATTTAAATTTTGTTCCTCACCGCGTTTTTTAAAGTGAACGTCTATGCTTGCAACAGTAAAAAGTGACGTCAGTGGAAGGGAGGAGTTCACTCTTTGAACTGTTCATTTTGTTCCCAACTGATTAGAAGCAATTTAATGGCGTGACATGAAAACTTTGGAAGCTCACACCAGCACTTTCGCAGCAGTACGGAACAAGAATGCTCGGCACAGTGCATTTTTGAACTGTCTGCTCGACCGGCAAGCCTGTCTTCCCCTTACGTCACGGCACTCAAATGCGCTGGAATATTTGAATGTTGGTTTTAGGAATCATTTGCACTTCGCCGATTTCTGAAAAAAAAAAACAACAACAAAAGAACGCAATTTTGAATTTCGTGATACAGCAGAGCATATCAGAAAGGGTAAAGGCCGATGATTCCGAAAACTTGTTTAGTTGCGGTGCGAAAAGGCACGAGATACGAACCTCGCTACGCTCGAGTTTAGAAACGCCGAGAATCTCGATGGAACACTGTATCGATGGCAAATGACAGCCAGGATGTCTTTAGTGTGAGTCACGGTGTAAGATATGCTCTTTTGGTGAGGACTCTGCCCGAAGCAACCAGATCCAGACCTCTCACGAGAGCATGCGCGCAGCCAACAGCCCGCGGCGAATACGCACCGCTAGCTGGCGAAACGACGCAACTGTTCAAAAAATATAAATAAAATATCTTGCTGCCATGGTATTAGACGAGCACGAGCTCTTTGCTCAAGAGTGTGCGACGGCCGCATGAAAGATGCAGTGGCTACGATATATTTTATCTGTGTTTTTTCAGAGTTCCGTCGTTTCGCCCGTGAGAAACGCTAGTTCGCCGCTGCAGTTAGTCGCGCGAATGCGCTCGTTTGAGAACTATATCTATACTCTGTTTCATACTTAGTGTGCAACGCTGTCAAAGCTACTAGCGCGAGCATGGGGCTTGATCTCGTTTATCATTCGCACGCGTTCTCTCACAAACAAAACCATAGATGAAGCCCCGCTCTCGCGCCAGTAGCTTTGACAGCGTTGCACGCTAAGTGTGAAACAGAGCATAGTCGCGTCTCATTGTTTCTTGTTACACTGCCCTCACATAAAAACTATATAAATTACACTGTGGTGTGAGCGTTGCAAAAGGTACACGCGCGAGCTCCGTGCTTTCAGCGTCCATGCCAAGCACGCGCGCTCATGCAGTGCAAGCATTCTTCAAGGCCTCATGCTCACACTTATAGCATTGGATGCGTCTGGACCTAAAGGGGCCATGAAACGATTTTTTCTACTTCGCTAATATTCACCATAATTACTCCCTAACGTTAATGACCGAATAAACTTGGCTTGTTTTTCTTTTTTTTTTTCTTTATAAGCAATGGCACTCGGCACATAAATTCGAGAATTATGAGCATCGCTCATCTCCTCAATGCGAAGTAAGAACAAACTGCCACGTATCCTGGTATCTAACCAATGCCACCAACGTTAATCATAACCGTCACTGACCTCTATTATAGTTGTGCTGGATGGCGCATAGCCGCTGTCCGAGCAGAACTGAAGTGAAGCCACCGGAAGTTTGATGCTTGTCCCGGAAATCGGGCGTCTGCTGGGCTTCCTAGTGAATTCACTCGATGTTTTGGTCCGTAGTTTCCGGTGTCTGTAAGTGGGTTTTAATAATCATGCTCCGAATTAAATCCTTAAAATGAGTATTTTGAACATTAGACATATGCACAATTTATCAACTAGAATCTCAAAATATTTACATTTAATGGCTTCCCATGATACTTCTCGGGTCTGCATGCGCTCTCCTGCGCAACAAGCAGGCTCTCTTGAGGTGACAAGTGAAAATCCAACGCCATCGACGCTTTTCAAACCTGCAGTCAGTAGGGTAACAAAGCTTGCAAGCGCTCACTTCCGAGACAAGCCGCTTACTTCCGGTAGCTTCATACCTGTTTGCTGAATGCGCCATCCAGCTCACTATAACAGAGATTGGCGATAGCCACGTGCTGGGATTGGCAAGGTAGAAAACGCGTAGTGAGCTCAACGAATTGCTAAAGTTTCGCTTTTCTCATCAGCGCAGTGTTTGCATAGTGTATGCCACGTGTATGCCGAGGCATTGATTGTTACGAGCCGAGTACTCACACAGTTCTCATGCCCAATCTATAACGCGCAGGACTGTCGTCGGGCGGGTGGTTTCGTTCCTATAATTACGTCATCAAGCTTTGCGAAGGCAAGACTGAAATAAAAAAGGAAAATCCCCTTTTAACTTCGCAATTTCACCACGACTAAGAAGCTAATTCTAAATCAGTGGCGTTGCGTTCAGGTATATATTTGGGCTGTACAACGGACCGGTACATCTCTGTAAAGTTATAAATATTTGAACACGATACCGTTTCACGACCCGTTTCAATGAAAACTGAAACACTTCTTGAAAACAAAAAGAGTAAAAGGGGAATTCTGGCGTATCTTTATCCCGTGAATCTGAATACGATGTTCGCTTTCCCCGAAGATGTAAGTAAACGCAACAAAACGCGAAAAACCTCCGACCAGTTGTGACGTAATACTAGGATCTTTGGGCCGCCAAGCGCGTATCGCTCGTGTGGGCAGCGCGTGCAATTGCAGGCTTACCGGGTATATTCTTCTGCACTCGCACCAGTTGTGACGTCTCTTTGGGATCTTTTTGTTTTCAAATTAGCAAGAGCGCGTGTACATAGCATTGAGAGGCGCTGAATATACGCGAGAGCAGAGATTCCGAAAACTCCTAGTATGACGTCACGTTCCGGGAAGGAGGGGCTTCGACGCCAATTTAAAAATTGACTTCTGCAGCCTTCGTGCACCAAATTGACGATAATCTTGATATTCGTGATCCTAGAGGGCGAACGAAGGCCATTGAAGCCCTTTCTCTCAAATAGAGAACCACTTCAGTTTCCCTACAACTCCAAACGCCGGCGATGTTGCCGATGCTACAAGGGCGAGTGTGTGGTCCTGAACAGTGCTTTGCACTGCTCGAGCGCGAGTGCTTGACGGGGAGGCTGCGAGAAGCGCGCGCTCCCAAACTTGAACTTGTCAGACCGAAACTTGGGCGGCAGTTCTGCTTCCGTCGGCGACCGACTGTTTTCGCGTCTGACCCGATTTCGGCGCGTACTAACAGCAATACCCAAGCGTCGTTTTAAGACAATGGCCGGAATACGCGGCATAGCACACAATCCGCGAGGAACCGGTGCGCTCGCGATTCCAGCAGTGGAACATGATCTCTCGTACGAAAGAGCGGGTTGGTTTGGTGTGCGGGCAATAAGACAAAACAGATTGTCTTCTTTCTATAGACGAATCCAGGAAGCGCTCTCAGCGCGGCGCCATTTTCTTCGAGTGTAGCGTCGTCTCCGCACAACCGGGAACTTCAGCAGGTTAGGCGATGTAAAACGAGGAAAAGGGCACGCGCCCGACTTCACTAGCACATGACAAACCGGGAGGGAGCCGTTCTCCATCGTCGGGCTTTACCGGCAGGCTCTACAGTACATTGAACGTTTGCTCGCGGCTGCCATTCTGAATTGGTTCGTGTTTGTAGAGTAATTATGGCCACTCCCAAGTCAGCTTGTAGCGCTCTATTGTTTTACTACAGAAGCTGATCAGCTAGCCCAATGTTATTCCGTTATTTCAATAGCACAGGCGTCAGCCGGCTGTACTACCGTCAACCACTGCGTCTACCGCGTCAAGGGAGTACGTTTTTATATAGTTATTCTAGACGCCCAACTCATTTTCGCTAAAGACCTATACCAGTACGCCCAGTATATAGTAAAAAAGCTATTGCATCCGGATTTTCTTTTCGCCAGAGGCAACAGACCAAGAACTTTAACATAGTTTTCACTTTTTGTTTTTTTTTCACGGCACGTAACAGCACAATGGGACCCGGTTAGTCTTTCTATCGGACATAACATTACACGATAACATGGACATCAAAATCCGATAATTCCGGCTCGAAATTAAAAAAAAAAATGACGACATTTTAAAAAGAGTTTTCACGCCAGAGGGATGTAAGGTAATGTACAGCCTACTCGGCGGAGCAGACAAATGCGCGGGGTGAGAGGGGGAGGCCTTTTTTTTCACTTTTCTTCGCTCTTCCTACTGGAACGGTTTTTGGGAAGGAAATCGAACCAGAGGGGCGCCTTATTGAGCCTGTGGTCCCCAACCTCGAGTTATTATAATGTACGCTAGAGTTTTAAACGGCTCTAGTGTGGTGTCCCAAATTCAAGCAGGCAGCGACCAGTCGGAAATTGACTTTCAGTAATGGGTTTCAATGGGAAAAAAACAGTGAATTTTCACCCTGCGTTCAATTAAAATAGCGAATATAGCAAATAATTCGAAAGTACTATGTATGTTGAAACATTTTTTAGTCAAGAACACGAACAAAATTGGTCAGTTACACCGTTTTTCTTTGACGTTTATGGCATTAAACAGTGCCAAAACAGCTTTAGGGTGATTAAACGTCTATTCATGCAATGATGGTCCTGGTAATAAATGTGATATTTTTGTTAATATATATATGAAAGCCATATTCTTGGGAGGAATATTAAGCTATATATGAGCGCCGTAACATTTTTTTTCGCTGAGATATAATATGGAGAAGCTCTAGCCGTGGAAATTGAGTAGATTTCACGATGCTAATTTGCATTATCGTCAATTTTTCATCGAAGCTTTCACGTCTTCATAGCTTTTTTATTCAATTTCGCGAAAGATAAACAACACATATCCCGAAAAAAAAATATCAGTAAGAAATTTCCATGCGAACAAAAACATATCAAACATGGCGTAAAAACGTGTTTTAGAGACATGTCATAATTTTTTGGTAAATAACTCTTTTTTATAATACTTCATAAAACATATCGAAATGCGGGTCGTTAAATGATCTTTCCGAATATATAATGATAACTTGCCCACCCTAATTGTCTTCTTGTTATTAGTGCGGAAATGCAGCTAATTTCCCAAAATGTGGCAAGATCACGCGACGATATTACAAAAAAAATCTCTACTTTTTTTTGACTTACCTTTACACTTCTGCAGTTACTTGAACGAATTGTGATGACAAAACATTGAGTAACATTTGACCTCAAAACGGGAAGAGCTACCACAAACCTTCACTATAGACCAACACGCGGCCCTGACGTTACGCAGCTGCGGTGGCGCTGTCGACGGCACGGCGCAAGCGCAGAAGTTTCACTTCACGCGAATCCGGTTTCTGCGCAGGCGCAATGCCCACACCTGGTGTGGGAAAACGCGGGCTTGTTTGTAAACAGCGTGTCGGTCTATAGAAGCGAGCCGAGGTCTTCATCATAGCGGCTTTGCCGCACAGCACCAAACATTTTGAGTTTGTTATGACATGCATTTTATATTTCTCAAAATCTTTTTATCGAAAGGGGTGAGCATAACTGACGCGAGAAGGAACTTTGAGCTTTGTGAATTCACAAAAACAAAACGGACCCACTCTGCAAATTAGTGAACTTGCATGCATAACTTTAAAAGTCTCACTCACTGCAAGTGACATCTCGGCATATGATTAATTCCACAGATTAGATGCCTGACTTTTTCTCACATCTATTACGGTGGTCAACTGTGCTTGCTTCACCGTACAAAACTCTCGAACCCGTTTCACAGACAGGTGGAACATGCAGACATTCGTTACTTTTTCACGCAGCACTTCCACGAAGTCTTTAGCGGTGACAGCTGTTGAGTTGAGAAAAGATCTCAAGTTGGTGAGTGTTGCGTGGTGTTTAACAGTACCACCTATCTCATCACAAGCGCTTTTTCCGCGTCCAGTGGCCGAAAAGATCCACCTTGCCGGAGTGTACAGGTTCCGGGAATATTCGTGCAATTTGAAGCGATTCTTGAAATGCGCCGCCGCTCCGTTTGATGTGTCATATGTCGTGTCATCGCTGACAACCGCAAAGCTTTGCGTGCCTTGCGTGCCCGTAACCACACACGTTAATAGAGACACTTCAGTTGTTTTCCAATGAAAACTCTGCACTTCGGTTGGGAAGATTATTGTCCAATTATCCGCAAAATCAAAGTGTAACATCACTTTCTTGGTTTGTAAGGCGGTTCTTGCGTAACGTATCAAGCTTCGTTCAAGGTCACGGATGTAGGAATGCCTCATATACTTGTCCATCCATGACTTCACTTCCCACAGGAAGGCGGAAGTGTCCATAACCTTTTTGATGAGTTCGCCGGCATCCCATAAAGCGAAACAGATCTCTTCATCTTCGTCGATATGAAGCGAGTGCAGCGAAATGGTCTGCATTTTTGTGCACTTTTCGCAACGGCGCAGGAAGCAATCGTTTTTTGGAGCGCTGTAGAGGTTGATGCGTTTGAGGTCGTCTTCAGTAAGTGTCTTCATCGAGGCTATTGTTATTGCCGTATTGACTCGAAATTGGCGCAATATATCCATGCACACACCTCGCGCTCGGGACTCTTTTTTTCCCACTTAGGTCGTAGTGAATAAAATTTGAATATGCCTAGTTCTCAATGGAAATGGTACTTCCTAAACAGCTGGTCAGCTTCCATAATCGAGTGGGTCATAAACATTTTTACGACTTTGCTCTTTTGTCGTTGATCATAACTTTGGCGACGTCCTTTTTTTTGGGGCCTCGAACAGAGCATGCACGGTCGTCGCGTGTGTAGTACTTAAGTGCAACCCTCACGACATCGGTATTCGCCTTTTTCCTCATGTGGGGATCAGGGGTTGCCCACACGCCACCTTTAGGCTTCAGTTTTCTTGTTTGAGCAATCATGTAGGCAGTCGCTTCTGGCACCAGACAGAATATTTCTTTCTTCGAGATGCTTGGTGGCAGAAGCGTGTACAATCGCTTCCGTTCAAACCGCATGCTTTCAGCGCTTCGCGTAACGAGTAAAACCACTCCGCGCTGTGCTCCTAACTCTCTCGCTGGTTTTCACGCCATGAACGCTTGATAGCTTTTCTTTCTCACTTCAGCTTGTTTTTTGTAGCGTGAGCTACACTGGCCGAGGTTGTCCAGTTTCGCGTGGCTCCTGGAGAGCCGATCTCCGCATGCGCGAGGAGCAGTGACGTCACACGGCACACAGCTGGCGCGCAGGAGCCACCGCCACCGCGCGCGCCTCGCCAGTCTGGCGAGGCGCGTACGGCAGACGCACTGGCGCCGCCGCGTGCCCAGCTGTGCGCCTCCGTTGCGCAGCAGCCAAGTCTGTCGCTTCACCGGAGCCGCTTGATTGCACCTCGTTATTTTCTTTATATGCGTTTCGTGCATTTTTGTTTAAATGGTTTTACGTGTTTTCAATGGAGTTGCCGATGGACTAGCAGCCCACAAGTCTTGACACACTTCTGCCAGAATTTCATCAGAGTCCCGAAAAGAAGAGTTTGATGAACACACGTTGTAAGGAGAAGCAATTTCATTATGGAGGTATTTTTGTCAGTGTTAGCATAAAACGTCACATTTATCCACTGTCCGGGTGAGCCTGTTGCTTTTCCAACAGCACTGTGTTGAGTCTCGCTACTGGTGCGAGGTGCTTATCGCTATACACTTTCCTCTTTTGTCTCCGTAGATAGCTCACACAGAATAATCGCAGTGTGCTAAATCGTTGGGCCATGACTGTTCGGCCTGACACTGAACGCTTTCTTGCTTCGTAAATGACAGCACTTGGAACGCCCTCGGAAATGCCTATATGAGAGGTTCTGAATTCCTCTCTCCTGGCTCCGAATTTTCGGTCAGCGTTCGAAAAGATGATGTCCTTGTAGTTATCAACTTCTGTCTTCCCTTGTAGATATAATCGGTGCGTCGCGCATGATTAAGCTGGTGTCATTGACTTGTAGTTCCACCCATTGAGCACTAAAGACACCGAGTCTCCAGTGAGCATAGCGTTAGTCAGCCGTCTTGTGCTTTGAATCACCCTGTGAAAGTTTCCTTTACTGTAATGTTTATGGACTTTTCGGTGTTGGAGTTTAGTTTGTGCGTGTGTGTGTGCGTTGGGGAAGGGGTTAAAGCGGTAAAATGGGATACGGGGGTATTAGGGATTCTGTATCTGTCGGTTCACATAGCGTGATGAAACTCATCTCTTTAGGCCCTTGGGAGAGGCGCCCGTTCCCGTTGCTGTCCTTAACGTTGGAGAGATTTAGCTGGTCTGACCAGATTCGGTCAAGTATTTACGGTCGCATGTCTGTCTCTTCCATATTTTTCATTCTGTGTGGACATGCATTTATTCTCGTTCTTCTTGTGAATAAGCTCAGCTGTGTTTGAGATTTCGTTTCGCACTGTCTTTTCTTTTTTTGTTTTTTCTTGTCTCAGGGTTTAGATTGCAATGTTTCCTAACGAACTGACCTGCATACTTTCCCTTTTTAAAACTACTCTCGCCTTATTTCCCGTAACTGACTCTGCTCATATTTGGCTTTGGGTTTCAAGGTAATGTGACGTGCTTACGATTTGTAACTGCCACCAGCAGTGACGTCCGCAGACGTTTCTTGTTCGGGATTAAAAGGTTGTAAAGAAGGGGGGAGAAGGGGGGGCTATGGTTGGTTGGTTGGGGTTTTATGGCGCAAAAGCATCTTAGGCTATGATGCGCCAGGTACATACACTATTACTCGCGCTAGGGTTTCGAAGAGGATAGAACTTTAGTAGATGACGATAGGTTAAATCTATGTGTATGACTTGTAAATAGTTATGAGCATGAAGTTGGGTGTAAAATCATAGTTGGTGTAAAAGGCCGATAGCTTTCAAGAAGCTAAAAAAATTAAAGCCGTTTACAACTCCCTGTACTGCCGAATTGGAGTGCAGCTCTTGAGGAGGAGGAGGGAAAGGTAATCAGGGGAGGGATATACCCCTCCTCCTCCTCCCCTCATTCTTCAATCTCCTCCGGGGGGGTCGCGCGACCTCGTAGGGGGGGGGGGGTCACGTGATCTGGGGGGTCACGTGACCCCCTACCTCCCCCTGGTCACGTGACCCCCCAGATCACGTGACCCCCTCCTCCCCCTCAGGTCATGTGACCCCCCGGGTCACGTGACCTGAAAGGGTCACGTGACCTGAGGGGTCACGTGATCGGGGGTGACCCCCTCCCCTCCTTCCCCGAGGTCACGTGACCTTGGGGGAGGAGGGGGAGGGGGTCACGTGATCGGGGGGGGGGGTCACGTGACCTCCCCTCCCCTCCTCCCCCCAGGTCACGTGACCCCCCCTCCCCCCCCGAGGTCACTTGACCCCGGGGGAGGGGGGGCTCGCGCGGTGCATTATGAGATATTTCCATAATGCACCGCGCGGTTACGCCGACGGCGACGCCGCTGAAGCCGGAAACGGGCGCCTAAGAGCTGCGCTCTAAAACGCAGTGATGTGGAACTACTGGTTCGTTGCCGAGCAAAATAGGGAGGTTTAAAAGCGTATGCTCTTTATATAGCTGAGAAAAATGTTTCCGTCGGTCTAGGTCATAAGCAGGGCATTCTAGTAATATGTGTGCAACGGTTAAAGAATTATTGCAGTGCTCACTCTGCGGCTTCCTCCCTGCGCAGGAGGTGGCCATGGGTGTGGTGCGTATGCCCTATCCTTAGCCGACAAAGGAAAACCTCATAAAAGCGCTCACGGTGTCGTGCACTCTCCCACTCACTAAGTACAGTATGCAGAGTGTTATTTACTTCTTCATTCCATTCTTGCTGCCACTTTTCTCTTATACAATGCCTTAAGCGTCTGTGATAGTCTCTATATGGAATGTCATGCAGTTCGCTTTCTTTGTCACCAGCAGAACTGGCTGCAAGGTCTGCTTCCTCATTACCCGGTATACAAACATGACTAGGGACCCAGCAAAAGACTATTTTAATGTTCCTTATGAAACCATCGATGATTTTATTCTGCAACTCTATGATTATAGGGTGTTTAGAGGTATTTAGTGATGAGAGTGCTCTTAGTGAACCAAGTGGATCAGTATACACAACTGACTTCATGCTCTTCGTTTCTATAATATGATTAACTGCCAGGCGGATACCACATAGTTCAGCCGTTAAAATAATGGCTGCATATGCAATTCGTTGAATATAGCGAACAGAGGGGTCAACCACAGCACATCCAACGAACGCTTCCGTCTTGGTGCCATGTGTGTAATACGAGCTGTGTCCAAAGTATCTACTTTGGATTTCATAAAATTCCTGTTTGATGCATTCAGAGGGGGGGGGGGGGGCGGGGGGGGGGGGGGGGTATGGTTAAAGAACGATAAAGCAATGCTCGGAACCGTGGGACTTTCAGCTCTCTACGATAGAGTCCCGCTTTCCAGTTTTTGACGCTTCCACGAAGTCGTCGGCTCGCTTCGAGTGAAGGTTTGTCGTAGCTTTTCCCGTCTGGAAGTCATATGTTACACAATGTTTTGCCATCACAGGTTAGTTCAAGTCACTGCAAAGTGCCAAGGAGAGTCTAAAAAAATAAAAGATGAGTTTTTTTTTAAATATCGACACCCAATTTTTCCACTTTCTCAGAAATCAGCTGCGTTTCTGCCTTAATAAAAGGAACACAGTTAAGGGTAGGTATAATGATTTATATATTCGTAAAGATAATTTAAAGACGCATATTTTGATATGTCTTGTCAAATATTATAAAATATGTTGTTAAAAAAAGTGAATGTCTCTAAACCGCGCTCTATGAGAAGTTAGATTTTTTTGTTTGCATACAAATATTTTATTGATGTTTTTAATTTGTGTGAATGTGTAGTAAGCGTTTTGTAAAATGTATTAAAAAGTTATAGTGACGTGAAAGCTTCGATGGGAAAATGGCGACTGTGCAAAGTAGCATCGTGAAATCTTCTCAATTTCAACATCTCGAGCTTCTCTATTTTAAATATCAGAGAAATAAAATTTTTACGGCGTTAATATACAGATGAATATTCCTACCAAAACAATGGCTCTCATATATATTTTAACGAAAATATTAAAATTATGACCGGACCATCACTGTATGGACAGACGTGGATCACCCATGGGGGATATACGTGCCAAACGAATGAAGGACATCTTAAAAAACCAAGAAATAACTCAGACACTACGCTGTAACACTGGATCAATAACTCATTTTGCATGCAAACGATCTAAACAGATCGATCCCTTAGCGAAAACTAGGTTACTTTAACTATGCTTTACGGTCTTTTAAAATACTAATTCCCACGAAGAATACTAGAATCGTCCTTAAAGACCGACCAACGGAACCGTTTTCCGCAAGGTAGGAAAATGCCCCTCGGGCCCTTCTCTTTTCACCCTCTCCTAAAAGTCACGTGATGGCAGCGATTTCTTTCCTGTCGGCTTTTCCTGTAGGGATAATCCTCAAAAATCCCAAAATGAGCGGCTAGCTGCGAGCGCGACAACGACCTTCAGACTTCCAGGTGCCTTCCCCTCGGTGACGCGGGCTCGCTCAATCCGCGAAACTGAGGGAGTCAGCGCGACCGAACGCTTTTCTCCATGAGCTCGGTCGGAGGAAATCGAGAGGCCGAGATATGCTGGTGTCGTTCCAGCAGCCGCCCTCTGGCATTGCGCGGCTGCTAGCTGGAACCATTCCCGTGTCTTCACAAGGATTGGCTTGCGCAATAAAGGGTTCAGATCATCGATAATCAATTTCTTTCCGAAACATATAAATCAGGTTGCTTTCCCTAACCCCTTCATTACTGTTCGAAACATATATCTCCTCTCGTATGTTGTTCATCCTATTTTGCAGCATTTTGCGTATTTATTTTTCCTTACTTCTGCTTGATGACTGTTTTATAAGTTGATAAAGGCCTTTAAATATTGACGCCGGCTTGCGCGATCAACGCTGTACTGGATTTATCCAATATTGGACAAGATTGGCGTTAGGATGGTAGAGGAAGCAAACCACAATTCTGGCTTCTAATGAAGACGGCGCAGTCGTAAGATAGGTCTTTACTTCTCCCGCCTCCACAACGCCCCATCGTTTGCACTATCACAACTTCTCAGTAACCTAGCTGTATACCACATTTTACTCATAGTTACCATAAATGTGGTCCCACAGGCTTTCCCGTTATGAGCGAGACGACTTTTTAATGACCGGCGACTCTCCTGAGTGAGAGTAAATATTATCACCTTCCCACAACAACCACTCTTTTCTCTACCCCCCCCCCCCCCCCTTTCCCGAGTTGGGGAGATATCAGGCCACTCCAGGAAGCAGCCTGCACACAGGGCTTTTTGGCTACTCATTCTCAACACATTCGAACGTGGAAGTAAACACATCGCATGAACGACGCCCAGTTTATTCGCAACCTAAATAATGTGGCACTACTGTTGGGACCCAATCATTTTCATCATCAATCACTATGTGTTATGATTTCATGGTGAAAGTGTGTTCGTCGTGATGCCACAGAAGTGATCGATTCAAAGGGAGAAATAGGCCCTCGTATTTATTTTGCGGAAATACTCGCTCCTGTGACGCTCTAGTGCGTAAGGTCAAAGCGCCCGAGGCAGTGCGTAATACTTTACAACTGTCGCTGACGATGAAATATTTGTGGGAAGTGCATAAATTTCTTACACCATAATGTAGCACCCTAAACAAAAGCATACCTAAACACAACAAAATGCCGCAATCGAAAAAAAAATATATATATATCCCCCTTTCTCTCTCTCTCTCTCTTTTTTTTTTTTTTTTTCTTTCCGCGCCACTACGAAGATTAGCGGCCGAGCAACGAATTTCCGCCAAAAGCCTCGCTTCTTGGAGAAAGGACTCTAGGGTATATGGTGGTGAATCTGTCAAGGAGTTTGTAGAAATAATAGGCGACCATTGAATCTAGCCTTCTGCACAAATCATGCCCGGGATATTTCCATTTTCCTCCCACGCGATTAGAAGGCGAGACGCTGGGGGTAAATCATGTGCACTAACATTCTGCGTCTAAGAGAGAGTACCAGATTTATAGTGCATGTTAATTTAGATGTAAATAGTTTAATCACTGTGCACAAACATTTGCGGTCTGGAGAATGGCATGGAAGCATGGAAGAAAGCAGCTTGCTGGAAATAGAAGTCTCCATTGCATTGCTCTGATGTGAAAAATTATTACGTATTTTTGTCTTATTTCTCTGCGAAAATAAAAACAGCGTTTAGAAACCGAATACTGTGCGTTTTGAGGCGCCGAAAGGACATAAAAAACCGGGACAACCTGAACAATACGAGGCGCCTTGCTTCACTCAGCTTGTCCTGGTTTCTTGTTTTTCCGGAGCCTTTCAAAAGTGGATGAAAAATTATGAACCGATTGACCCAACTTGCCACATTAGAGCAGTTCATTTTCATTACGACAGGCTCTCTTCAAGCGTCTTGCATAGTTCAGCTTGTACTGGTCCGTTTTTATATTCGGTTCCTTTCAAAAAGTGAGCTCTAAGCTACTGGACCAACCTACACATTCATAATTTTCGGAAGCGGAGACGTGGAGATGCGACAAAAGGAAAGATTCGCCCGCGTTATTTGAGGCCTATAGAAAAGCGGACCGGAAAGAAGGGGCCGAAATCTTCTTCAAGAAACACACAATCTTCTCTACAATTCTGTCTAACAATTTGATATGAATTAAGGTATACTTGGACGCCGGCATTATTCGTTCAGGAATCAAGCGAAACTTTGCATCGGATCAATATACGTCTACGTCCACTCCCATTCAAAGATTATCATGTTTTCGACTCCGTACACGGGGTGGTTTTCAGCGGTGGGTTTTCAATCTGACTGCCCGCCAGAGCGCGAGCCAGAACGCACTACGGCCGCGGGCCGTTGCGCTCTTCCCCTTCTTCTCCGTATCAATAAACAATCAAATACCCGGGCGGAGCCGTCAATCGTGCTGGTGTCGGGAACCAGTATGTCTAACTTTTGAAATGCAGGCGTGACGCAAAACACAGAGGCGTCTCGTTCGCCCACTTACGTTCTTCCACGCATTTCTAAACGAATAATGCCGACGTCCAAGTATACCTTCACATCAAACTGTTAGACAGAATTATAGAGAAGATTGCGTGTTTCTTGTAAAATATTTCGGCCCTCTTGTATCCGGTCCGCTTTTCTATAGGACTGAAATAACGCGGGCGAATCTTTCCTTTTGTCGCATTTCCACTTCTCCGCTTCCGCAAATTAAGAATGTGGTAATAGTTGGTGTGGTGGCTCACTTTTTGAAAGGAACCGACAATAAAAACGAACCAGTACAAGCTTAACTATGCAAGACGCTTGAAGAGAGCCTTTCATAATGAAAATGAACTGCTCTAACGTGGTAAGTCGGGTCAGTCGGTTCATAATTTTTCATCCCCTTTTGAAAGGCTCCATGCAGAAAAACAAGAAACCAGGACAAGCTGAGTGACACAAGGCGCCTCGTATCGTTCAGGTTGTCCCGGTTTTTTAAGTCCTTTCCGCGCTCCTCAAAACGCAGTGTTCGGTTTCTAAACGCTGTTTTTATTTTGGTGAACAGAAATAAGACAAAAATACGTAATACTATTTCACACCAGTGCAATGCAATATAGACTTCAATTTCAAGCAAGCTGCTTTCCGCCATGCTTCCATGTCATCCTCCAAGCCGCGAATGTTTGTGAACAGTGATTAAACTGTTTAAATGTCAATTGACATGCACTATAAATCTGGCACTCTCTCTTAAAAGCAGCATGTTAGTGCACATAAATTCCCTTAGCGTCTCGCCTTCTAATCGCGTGGAAGGAAAAAGAAAATATCCCGGGTATGATTTGTGCAGAAGGTTAGATTCAATGGTCGCCTATTATTTCTACAAACTCCCTAACTTATTCACTATTATACCCTGGAGTCCTTTCTCCAAGAAGCGAGGTTTTTGATGGAAATTCGTTGCTCGGCCGCTATTCTTTGTAGTGGCGCGGGAAAAAAAAAAAAAAAAGATAGAGGGAGGAGGGGAAGGGGGCAACAATTTTCGCAGAGTGATTTTTTTTTTTTTTTGGCGATTGCGACAATTTCTTGTGTTTAGGTATGTTTTGGTTTAGGGTGCTACAATATGGTGTAAACAATTGTATGCACTTCCCGCAAATATTTCATCGTCAACGACAGTTGTAAAGTATTACGAACTGCCTCGGGTGTTTTGACCTTACGCACCAGAGCGTCACAGGAGCGAGTATTTCCGCAAAATAAATACGAGGACCTATTTCTCCCTTTGAATGAATCACTTCTGTGGCATCACGACGAACATACTTTCACCATGAAATCATAACAAATAATGATTGATGATGAAATTGATTGGGTCCCAACAGAAGAGTCACCTTATTTAGGTTGCAAATGAACTGGGCGTCGTTCATGCGCTGTGTTTACTTCCACGTTCGAATGTGTTCAGAATGAGTAGCCAAAAAGCCGTGTGTGCAAGGTGCTTCCTGAAGTGGCCTGATGTCTCCCTAACTTGGGAAAGTGGGGGGGGGGGGGGGAGGAGAGAAAAGAGTGGTTGTTGTGGGAAGGTGATAATATTTATTCTCACCCAGGAGATTCGCCGGTCATTAAAAAGTCGTCTCGCTCATAACGGGAAAGCCTGTGGGGCCACATTTATAGTAACTATGAGTAAAATGTGGTATACAGCTAGGTTACTGAGAAGTTGTGATAGTGCAAACGATGGGGCGTTGTGGAGGCGGGAGAAGCAAAAACCTATCTTACCACTGCGCCGTCTTCATTAGAATCCAGAATTTCCGTTTGCTTCCTCCACCCTCCTAACGCCAATCTCGTCAAATATTGGATAAATCCAGTACAGCGTTGATCGCGCAAGCCCGCGCCAATATTTAAAGGCCTTTATCAACTTATAAAACAGTCATCAAGCAGAGGTAAGGAAGAATAAATACGCAAAATGCTGCAAAATAGGATGAACAACATACGAGAGGAGATATATGTTTCGAACAGTAATGAAGGGATTAGGGAAAGCAACCTGATTTATATGTTTCGGAAAGAAATTGATTATCGATGATCTGAACCCTTTATTGCGCAAGCCAATCCTTGTGAAGACACCGGGATGGTTCCAGCAGCCGCGCAATGCCAGAGGGCGGCTGCTGGAACGACACAAGCATATCTCGGCCTCTCGATTTCCTCCGACCGAGCGGCGTCAGGCCTGCAATGCAGCTCATGAAAAAAAAAAAAAAAGAGCCTTCGGCCGCGCTGACTTTCTTAGTTTCGCGGATTGAGCGAGCCCGCGTAAACGAGGAGAAGGCACCTGGAAGTCTCAAGGTCGGTGTCGCGCTCGCAGCTAGCCGCTCATTTTTCGCTTTTGAGGATTATCCCTACAGGAAAAGCCGACACGAAAGAAGCCCCTGGCATCACGTGACTTTTGGGAGAGGGTGAGAAGAGAAGTGCCCGAGGGGCGTTTTCCTACCTTGCGGAAAATGGTTCCGTAGGTCGGTCTTTAAGGGATGCTAGCCAGAAGTAGGCATGTACTTTTAGTGTCCTTTCTTAGTACGCTTGAAGTAAGTGCTGTAATAGTATACTTTTAGTAAACTAGGTAAGACCTCAGTAGCTCCTAAGTTCATGCGAAGCGTCTTACTAGTAGCCTCTCCTGGGTATCTTTTAGTGCCCTAGAAGAAGGTTATGGAAGTAAGCTGAAGGATCTTGTAGGTACTGTAAACGACTAAAGTTTCGCGAGGACCTAATTTTCCGAATTTCGCGAATCGCCTACAGTTCTCGAAAAATACGTCCCGCGAACAATTCGGGCAATATGTGAACCCTACAGAAGCTTCACTCGATTCGCAAAAATTAGAACCAGCGAATAATTTCAAATTTTCAGCTTTGGCCCGATGCGCGAAAATTTGAGCCCGCGAAAATTAAGTCGTTTACAGTATTCGTGCAGTGACTTATTATTTGCCTCCCTAAGGTTTCCTTCAGTGAACGAAAAGTTTACTATGGAAGTGCGCTGAAATGATAATCGGAGCCTGCACCGAGCATGCTTAGCTGCGCTCATCATGAATTGAGGACATCACTGGGCTTCGTCGCTGTGTCTTTGTGTCATGAAATGGCGTCAGCAGCTCGCGTTGTTTCGAGCGCTGTGGTGTTTCAGTGCTGTACGTGAGCCCTCTGATCAAGTTCTCAGCGTTCCGGTGGCAAGCGTGACCAACTACGCCTGCGATTGCACCGTCCGAGAATGAGTGTAGTGACCATTATACGCTGCGCACACGCCGTGGACGCGAAGCTCAACGGCGTGGCGATCCAGAAATGGGCCGCCTGGAAACGACGACAATAGTTGCGTTGACGCTGTGGTTACCCCTCACAAGAGCGCAAGAACAACTCTGAAAGGTACAGTGCTCAACGAAACGAAATGGGCCAGCGGAACGCGTGGCCTCCAGAACTTGCTGCGCCATCTACCGATAAAAGACGGGCTGCCTGGTGACGCGAGTCGGAGGTG